>CM075852.1:93159940-93434940 GCA_037975125.1 Latrodectus hesperus
ATATAAACTAGAATGTTATCATTTATCTCTCATTATTAAATTATGGATTGTATGAAATCTTGAACCTTCCTTTTGAAAAACATTGTCCTACCTCTAGATCACGTATTTATATAGTGTATTTACATAATTAATCAATGATGTTAAACATCCTAATTACTTGAGCCATGAATATGAAACTTTTTTTATAATATATTTCTTATTAAAATAAAAAAAATTAAGTTTACATAGATTAATGTGAGTATTTAAAAAGATTATATCTCTTTTTTATTGCGAAATTTGTGACTTGATGCAGTCAGAATTCACTCAATAAATGAATCGAATAAAAGAAACATCCTATACTTAATCAGAAAATAATACGCTAAAAAAATTTATTCATATTGACAAGTTCCTTACAAATGTCTTCCAGCTAATATATTGTGTTATGGAAATTTGTAAAATAGAAAGGCAACTTTAATGTCAATTTCAACAATTGATCATGATTCAATAGTTCATGTTTGTTGACAGTGCACGAACACATTTGATTAAAAATGTGTTTTCTTAAATCATTTACTGTTACCTATTATTGCTTTTTTGATATTTTGGACATAGTCAAACAAGCTTGAGTGATGTTGTATTGTATGATTTTGGATATTCTAAAAATTACATCAAGATATTTGCAGAAGAGATATCAAGCTATAAATTATAGATAACTATTACATTAATATTTATAAGAATAACTGATTTTCATCATTAAAATTTGTTTAATAATATTGATTCTAATTAATTAAGAGTAAATACCTACGCATGCATATTATTATGTTATGCATGGTTATTTATTTAATATATATCAAATATCTGCAATAATAAATATACAAATTACTAATATGTATTTTAAGAAATAGTACTTATAAGGAAATGGTTATCTTGTATAATTTATCACTGCAAACATCGATAAATTCAAAATACTGTATATTTTATTCCCATTCATATGAATATAGTCTTAAAACATTTTTATTCTTTTAGAATATTTGCTTGACATATAAGCAAAGAAAAACTCCCATAAACAGATGCGTAAAAGAATTACGAAATTAAATGTAATTTTTACCTCTCCTATACTATCTTCTTTTTATTTCATTTTAATTTCCAAAAAGTTCCACAAATCTGAAACCGGAATCTCTTAAGAAATAGGTTTTTCCAATCACTGTAATCAAACTTATCTTTAAAAAGGTATGTATATATTTTTTTAAACAAAGACACTTAATACAACTTTTAAGTTTATTTATCCTGTAGTTTTCTTCCAATTATATGGTGAAAAAGCTTTCTGTAATATTAATCCGTTGAAACTAAAATAAAACAAAGCTATTTTACAGATAGAGGATCTACTTACTTGAGAGAGAAAGATACAGTACTATGTGTTTTATTTTGTTTTATTTCCATTCTTTTATTGTGTTGCTACACCAGGGCAATGCAGCTGATTAAAATGTAACCCACAGTTTCATCGGAGAGAAAACCGGAATGGGGGAAATTAAAGTTTCCCTTTTTTCGGAGGGAAATTAAATGTTTCTCTACCGTCGATTGCGAATAAAAAACAATAGATACGCGGAGATTTTGCATTTGCTTAATTATTTCAAGATACTGATATGATTGTGACTGTTAGCTAATTTAATCTTTACTAAGATCCGAGGCTTCTTGGTTTTGAGGTATTTTAAGTGATTGGTCTTTTTGTTGTCTTCTTAATAAAAAATGAAAAATAAAGTAATTATTAAGAAAGAAAAAAATGTGCTAAAGTGGAAAATATGTGTCTTTATTATAGATTTTTTAGGTGGAATTTTAAACCGCAAGTATTTCTAGATAATATGAGTATTTGTAAAAATTATATGATAATTTATTGTGTTCCTGTATTTTTGATAAATATTTCTTAAATATGTAAATAGATAAGTAGAATTGAAAATCAATATGTCTCGTTGCTTTAAAACGTTGATAATTAAACATTTTTCTGTGAATTTACAGTCAATAATTACTTTTAAAACAAAAAATACAAAAGTTTTAAAAATTAATTTAAACATTTAAGTACCTATAATTATATGATTATCTGAATTTTCATTTGAATTTTGTTATGGAAAATAAATGACATTCATTATGAAATATTTTATTAGTTAACTTGATAATTAAGTTAAAAATATAAGTTGAAGTTAGCATTACTGAAGATAATAATTACGCTTTACACATTGCTCTTCTCAAATAATAAATATAATTAAAATTTAATGAATATTCCCATTACACTAAATAATTATTAGAAATCAAATGCATATTTTAAAAATTTGTTCAAGAACAGAAAGAAAATTAATAAGATTTAATGTTGCTAAATTTATTTAAATATAAAATAATTAATTTTTAAATAAAATTAACTATTTTAAGAGTACCATAATTGCTAACGATAAGGATACCGTTTCAACAGATAATAATTTACCATAATTATTCCAAGAAAAAATATGGTATTTAATTTTTGAGTAACAGATAACCGGTCTACAATAAAGAAATTGCTTTTATTTCACTAAATTTTTTAAATACTTAATAATTATTGTAATATCTAAACACATTTAAAGAGAATATAATCATTTATTTTTAAGACATTTTGAATCAAAATTTGAAATAATATTTAAAATTAAGTATAGGAAACTCAAAAACAAATTTATGGTGCTATTTTTGTTATTTATAAAGTTTTTCATTTAATTAGTTATAAGTAATCATACTCACATTTATTAATTGACATTTCTTATTATAAATATTAGTTCATTGTCCAATAGCTTTTCAAAATATCTAAACATGTTTAGAAATGTTATTTATATATTGTTAAGTGTAATTAACAAAAAAGAAGATGGACTAAAAACCAAACCAGTATATTTTATATTGTTGAATATTTTGTTTGGTTTTTAAAATATGGGTATCATATTTGATGAAAATTCTTTAACGCATAGTTATTGTTTTTAAGAAATGATTCACAACTTAAAAGTTTTATTTTAAATATAGGATAATAAGTACATTTATTTACAAATAATTATAGGATAAGGTTCAGCTAAATTTTAATACAATCGCAAGATTTAAATGAGTAAATTGAAAAAGAAATATCATAAAAGTGAATGGTATAACAACAAAAAGTAACATTTTTTTTAAATGCTAAATTATTTATTCTGAATCTATTTTTCAAATTTCCTTAAAAAGCTTTAAATATAAAATAAATTGAGCTTAAATTGCAAAACATCATATTTATCCTGATATTAATTCAATATCAAATACTTTTTAACTTGTTTAAAATCAATAACATCCTTAATTACCTTTAATTCTTATTCCTTTTCAACAGAAAAATAAATTTGAATTTTTAATTAACATGATTGTATATTAAATATATTGAAGTCTATAGTTACAGAAATATGTTTGGGAAATTTTAATTGGTCAAGAAAAAAGGCGTTTTCATTCTAAGAAAACAGACTGACAATTCGTACCAAGAAACAATAAGAAATGTCATTTCTTTAGCTTACTAAGCTTATATATTTAACTTAATAGCTCTATTACACACATTTAATATATTTTAAATTATATGTTTCAATATTTCTCTTTAATTGTAATGACGTCATAACTTTGATGATAGAAGGATCTTGTAAATGTAGATTTTTTTAAAAATTTAATCGCTGTGCATACTGATTTTCTTCTTTCATAAGAAGGAATAACAATTGATTCAAATTTTTTTTGGTTTTTTAAAGATTAAAATTACTTCCTTCTTAATTGATTGATCTATTCTTATCGGAAGAAGCATACAGATTGCATCAAGTGAAAAGTCAATTCTCCTCGAGCAGAAATACTCATAAATTTAAATTTCTTTCTGCAGAGTTTTAAACATCATAATTTATTCATCAATCAACACTGATGAATAAACGTACGTCCAACACTCAACGTTTATCATAATTATAACTAAATTATAGTCTTCAAACAATCGTCGTCTTAAATCATTTTTTAAATCTCTTGTCGATAAGATGCTGAAGGGAAAAAAGCCATTAGAGGAAGAAAGAGTCGTTATTCTCATTGGCCGAGCGTAAACTTTGCTCGAAAATGTGATTGAAATTAACGCCAAGGAAGGTGTAAAACAAATGCGTAGTCTCTGAACATTTTATTAGTCCGGAATTCACGAAGCGGAAGTATAGAATGCCAATAATATCTGCTAGCTGTTTTGGATCAGTTTGATTTATATCACTTCTTATCATTACCCCGCCGTTTTCCGAATTTAATTCTTTTGATTATGACACTTTGACAAAATAGAGAGTGATCCAAAATTTAGGGACTTAATAATCGATTTTTGTTCTAATATATGTTTGAATTTTAATACATGAGCAAATTTATCTGCACAGAAATTTTAGTTAAGAGATTTAAATGGCTGAAGTAAATTAGAGCTACAAAAATAATTTCCTAGTTATAAACAATTTTGAAATGATTGAAATAATTTACTATAAAAAATCCCAATAGCACATTTGAAATTATTTCTGTGTTACTAGAAATAATTGTATTTTATATTTTACCAATGATCAATTATTTTTCTGTAGTATGTTATCAAGATTTAATGAGGAATTTTAGAATTCAGATTTTTAATGTTCTGTTATACAAAGAATCTTTATTTCAATGAAAAATGAATTTATTTAAGTGACTAACTGACATTTTATATTTTTAAGACAATAATTTGTTGAAGAAGTGATAAAATATAGAGAATTACTAATCTCTCGATTCGTATATATTATATAAAATAATCAAATTGTACAGATGTATATAAATGAATTGAATATAATAAGACAAGAAAAATAATATTCTCAAAGAAATCATAATTATATAAAAGTTATACTACGCAATACTTTAACACGCGTGTTGCAAAATAACCCAGCATATTGAACAAATTCTTAGATGATAATCGCAAAATTCATTAGCTAAATGTGTTAATCAAAAATTAGAAATCCCAATATAATAGTAAAATATTTTTCAGAAATATTTATTTTATATTTAAAGTTAGAAGGGCATCTCTTCTTAAGGAAAAGTGCTTAGACTGATGAAAAAGATATTCATTTCATTCAATTTAGCTACTTGTCTACAATATTAGCACATAGAAGTTGATTAGAAAATGTTTAAAATTACACAAAATATTTTAAAAGAATAAGTGAACGAATATTAGTAATTGTAATAACGAATATTAGTAGGAGCAATTAAGAAATTTCGTAATCTTAATTATAAAAGTCAAAATATTTTTATCACATCTCATAATAACATTTATTAGTCAATAGGATAAACCTTTAAAATTAAACCCAGTAGACAAATAATATTTAACAATATGTAAGAAACAATTAGAGGCGTTTTATTGCATTATATGTATTAAGATGTTTTGATTAAAATTATGTGAAATTGAAAGATATCTTTATCAATTTTTTGATTGTAATATTTAATGTATGAGAGGATTTAACCTTTATAGGATGGTAGTATTAAAAATAATAACTTAAGCAAAGCTTAATTATTTATTCACGGCTTTATTATAATATCATGAAGAAAAATATCAGATATCTGTATGAACTAAATCAGTAGAATTAATTAAAAGGAATATATATATAATATATATATATATATATATATTATATAATATATATATATATATATATTTATATATATATATATATATATATATATATATATATATATATATATATATATATATATATATATATAGTTAATAGTATATTTTATAAAATACAATGAATATAATGAAACAAAATACAATGAAAAATGCCAAATGGAGAATAGTATATTGAAAATATTAAATGCCAAAAGTAGAGTATTAAATGGAAAACAATATATTGTAAATATTAAATAGAAAATAATACATTAAAAAGAATACATTGAAAAGAATTACATTGAAAATACTTAAAGAAATACATTGAAAATACTTGAAAGAAATTTCAAAGAAAGATAGATGGATATAAATGAAATAAAGTACCAATATGGCCAGCTTCATCAGGGGTGTTGACCACATTGGCACAATTATGGCTTTTCTGCAATGGCCCAAGACATAGTCTTAAAGAAGCCAGTACACCCCAAAGCCATACCAAAAATTCAAACCAAAATGGTATGGCTTTGGGGTGTACTGGCTTTTTTAAGACTATGTCTTGGGCCATTGCAGAAAAGCCATAATTGTGCCAATGTGGTCAACACCCCTGATGAAGCTGGCCATATTGGTACTTTATTTCATTTATATCCATCTATCTTTCTTAGAAATTTCTTTCAAATATTTTCAATGTATTTCTTTAAGTATTTTCAATGTAATTCTTTTCAATGTATTCTTTTCAATGTATTATTTTCCATTTAATATTTTCAATATATTGTTTTTCATTTAATACTCTACTTTTGGCATTTAATATTTTCAATGTACTATTCTCCATTTGGCATTTTTCATTGTATTTTGTTTCATTATATTCATTGTATTTTATAAAATATACTATTAACTGTATCTTAGTAATACTATTCTAGCTGCTTTTGCGCTAAATGTATTGCTAAACTTAAACATTTTTATATATACTTGTGCTTTTAGTTCTATATCTAACTTTGCATTTATATATATATATATATATATATATATATATATATATATATATATATATATATATATATATATATATATATATATATATATATATATATATATATATATATATATACATATATATATATATATATATATATATATATATATATATATACATACATACATACATACATACATATATATATATATATATATATATATATATATATATATATATATATATACATACATACATATATATATATATATATATATATATATATATATATATATATATATATATATATATATATATATATTATTCGTGTGATAATATATCTCATAAAAAATTAAATGGACTCTGAAGATTCATTTAATATTAAGAGAAGATGTAAACTGTTATAAATATTGTGTTATCCATCTCATTCTTTGTTTCTATTACAAATCCTTTTTAATTCTTTTATCTAGTATTAAAAATATGATATTGAAATTTACTTAATAAAGAATGCATTTTATAAATTATAATATGAAAAAGATACATAAAAATATATTTGATAACTATCAGATTAGACAGTACATGTTACAATATTTTTAATAAAAAATCAGTTATTTGTTGTTAAAAAAAGATTATTATAACCAATATTTTATATTTATTTGATACTGATTGGGCTGTATTAATATTTGAGAATATTGCAAAAAAATTACAAATTTAGATAAAATATTTTAATCATTAAATGTGCATAAAAGTTTTGAAATTAAAATTTAAAGAATACATTTATTTTGATACATGTATCTATCGAAGCTTAGTAGCATTTGAAATAGAATAAATTAATAAAATAGCAAATAGCATTTGAAATTATTTATTACTCCGCATATTAATTCATATGCTTTCAATTTCGTAATAAGCAAAAATAAAGTTTTCGTAAATAAGCAAAGATAAAGTTTATCTTTACCAATTTATGAAAATAAGTAGAATTATAAAAGAAATTTTTACTTTTTGAGTTAATAAAATACTTTAGAATTTCTAAAATCTAGAACCAAATGTAAACATATTTTCCTCTGTAGTATGAGATAAAGATTTATTGAAAATTTTCAAAGAATTAAAATCCATTTTCTCAAAACTTCTCTGAGAAAATTTCAAAAAGGATGACGATATTACTTTTTGAATTTATATAAAAATTTAAGATTTATATATTTACTTAGGCTTCTAATTAAAATTGTTTCACCAGAAGAAAATCTAATCAAAGAATTATATATAGAATATTTATTGTATGTAAGCCGTAAGTAAGATTATTTTTTTACATTTGGGTGGTTGTGTAAATCACAGTTTTCAGTAAACTGAGCTGTTACATCTAGCAATAATTTTTTGTAGCCCATTCCCATTGTACCTCGGAACAAACACACTTTTTGAAGGATAACATCATTACAATAGCGATCTCCACTTGCAGAACCTGTGAAGAAAACGTGTAACTCAGCTAACCCGTTCAGAGTAATTCGGTTCAACAGTTTGTGGGTTCGAATCCCACCTTGGGCATGGATGTTTGTAGTGGTTCGGATTCCACTTTAAACCGTAAGTCCCGGTCTAATTAGCCCTCGTGTGCAAAAAATGACCGTTGAGCGACAAACAAACCAAACCAAACCGTTCAGAGTAATGCCTCCCAGGACACAACTTCAGAAACACCGTAACTGTCTCGTTCCGTGATATTACTAGGATGTCTTGACCACCCTAAATCAATAGGAATTGAGAATTACTTGTGGTACTGAAATGACTCCTTTCAGTAAAGAGAATGACACCATTGATTAGATGTCCAGTTTTTGAGCTCCTGGCACTATTCTAAAGAGGGAACCGATGACCAACTTTCTGAGGAATGCAACGGTCTGGATGGTGGAAAAAAGAGGATACCTTTGTGAAATCATCAGAACACAAGATATTTGTTTCCGTGTTGCTGAACACAGTTGCTGATGATGAACAATGGCACTTGTTGATTAGTTTTGGACTCTTTTCACCTGCAGTACGATATCATCCATTGCATTTGCTTCCTTAAGGTCATCACAACCAATCTTATTAACCGCTAAACCTGTAACTTTGAAAGCTTTCTTAAGGCACAAAACAATAATTTTATTGATTCCGTAATCTTCAGCTGCTTTGATCACACTACGCATCTCTTGTAGCTTAGCGATCATTTTCCCCCTTATTTAGTCATTTAGGTAATTTATTCTAGCCATATTTCTCAACAGTACTCATCTTTTCCCAATGAATATTTTAACTGCATCTTCATCCTTCCTTTCATTGCAATCAAGAGCCGACTGTGATGAAGAACAGCGCTTTGTGAGTTGATGGTGACTTTTTATTATTGATATTTGCATACGCTTAACCTTTCTACTGAGTTGTGTGTTCGCTGTACTGTTCCTTTTTTCCATATCATGTTTATCTATACTTAAACTTTTATTATTATTTAAGTTTTGCAAACTAGTGTTAATGAGTTTTCTAAGAAAACATCTTTTAATGAATTTCATATAAAATTGAAAAAATCTAATTCATGTATTAGATACTCTTCCTTTTTGTAATTCTTTTGGAATTTATAAATTAGTAATTTAACATAAATTATCAATAGATAACATTTTTAGATACTTAAATCTATGAGTCCTCAGTTCTCCTGTTCTTACTTCTAGTGAAATGAAAGAGCCTTAAAATATTGGGAAATTTGGATCTTTTACTATCTAAACTTTTACTGTTTCACTTAAAATATTGATTTGTAAAACATATTACTCACATTAATTAATTCATTATTCCCTTTTATTAACAGCTGTTATGTTGTATCGAAGAAATCAACAAAATACTTCGAAAAACTTTCACTGCCTCTAAAATATAGGAATTTTTATCAAGCAAAATCTAAATAGTTAATAGTATACAGAACAACTTTCTTAATACTTTTGTTAATATTTAAATTTTAAAAATTGAAAGTGAAATTATTTTATTAAAACCCAGATTAATAAATATAAATTAATGTATTCAAGAGATTAAATTTTTTTAAAAATTTATTCATTAATATTTTTGTCATTAAGTATGTTATGTTTAGTTAGTTTATCCTTGCAATATACGTACACGCGTAAATTTACATAATTTTATATATTTAATGTGCATTCATTTGTATTTACTTATATATTTACACACATTATAATTGTATTATATATGCGTAAATATAAATAATCATTTATATATTTAATGTGCATTCATTTGTATTTACTTGTATATTTACACATGTTATAATTGTATTATGTTCAAAACATTATTAAAATTATTTTCACTGTAACCATTGAAATGAACAACTGAAGTGTCAAAATAAATGATTAATCTAACTATAATAAGAGCCATAAATTTTTTTGCATTACCAAGCACAGACCTGCAAATTTATATTCTGATATAGATTTTAAATTATAACATAACTAATATATTTTTATTAACAAAGAAGAAGCAATAAAAAGTAATTTAATGAAAAAAAACCTATTTTTGGACAAAAATTATTGCAGTTCAATAAAAATGTGTTTTATGTAATAATGAGATTCACACACACAAATATTGTATACATATAATTTCTTCTTATAATATGCTTATCAATTAAGTATTTATTTAGTTTAAATTTATTTTAAGCAAAGTACATAAAAAAATCATAAAAAATCAATTTATTTATGGTACAGAATATTAATTTATGTAGATGAAAAAATGTTTTAATTTCAATACTTTGTGTTCTTAATTTTAATATTCTCGTTACAACGATAGATTAATAAATATTTTAATGTTCATAAAAATATAATTTCTAATTGAATATGAATCTTATAAATAAAGTATACTTAATTGACTCCAAAAATTTTTAAACTGTCCATAGATTTAAAAATCAGTATTTGTTTTTAATAAAAATATTTTTGTTCTCATCGTAATTTATTTTTGTACAAAATACAATATCATAGGCATATATAGAATTATAAATGTATAAAATTATATTGGTTACAAAATTTTCCCAGTAAATTTGTATTCTTTAAAGCATAAAATAAGACAAATTAAAGATAAATACAAAATATGTACGAGAACAAATAAAATTAGAAATTTAGCTCAGTTACACTATCATTTAAAGCAATTTTGAAACTCAGCTAAAGTAGTCTTTGTGCATTAATCTGTTACATTTATTATAAATTGTGAAATATCATAAGATAAAAAAATTTCAACTAAAATCGTTGTTATAAAACTTGAAATGTGGTTTTAATTATTTATACTTTTCTCAATCCTTTTAATAAAATTAAGAAGAAGAAAATCATCTCCTCTTCAAACAAGAATTTAATATGCAATTAATTAGTGTAAAAATGTGTGAAATTACCTGTTTAAGAATATAACCTGTTTTGGTAATCATTAATAAATTAGATTTTCCTTCTGCTATCAGCCTTCTGAATTCCATATTCCTCTTCAAACAAAGAACACATTTTCCTCTTCAACTAAATATTTAATATGCAGTTAATAACTCTAAATGTACAAAATTTCCATATTACACTAAATACTAAGTTATAATAAATAAACTTATCTACTGTAAACTATTTGTCCTCATAAGTTTTAGTGAATTATTTAATTCTTTACTTTTTTGTTTTTCAAATTCCTTATTAACTAGCTTTGAGGTTCTCAAGGAAATGTGATATGTATTTTTAATCAAAAAATGTTACTGTAAATTTTACAAGTTAAAATGTTATTTAAAACTTTAGTTTATAGTAAGGATATATTATTCAGTTATTTCAAATTTTAAATATTTACTTACCTTTTACTGATTACTTTCTAAATTTAAATAAAATAACAGTGTCATATTTTTCAACTAAAATATATTATTAATTTAAATACAAATAAAGCAATTTTTAAAGTAAAGTATCTGCCAATTAAATATCAAACATTCTGTGTCTATTCATGTAAAAAAAAAGAAAACTGATTACTAACCAACATTTTAACTTTAATCAAATTAAATTAATTTAAAATCTTATTCTTCCATTTACTTTTCTAGCAATTTTATTTATATTTTCATTGAAATTCTTAGTAGAAGAATTTAAAGGGATTTTTTAAGCTTTGCTAATTACAAACGTAACTTATTAATTTTTTCTTATCGCAATTTTAATTTGTCTTACACAATAAATTTACTCATAAAAAATTAAAAGGTTATTTAGATATTCTCCCGATAGATGGCATCTTAAGGATTAAGTTTTGAATCACACACACAATGACACATTTAGAGAAATCAATAGAAATTTTTATTTTTGCAAACTATCTTTGCTCTATTGAAAGTATTTTGTGTGATAATTGGTATTATACAATTAATTAAAATTATTTGAGATTTTCTTTGCAATTATAAAAATGTTAAGGAATAAAACCTCGTTATAGTCATAGCTCCAAATGAATACCTAACTGTGAAGAATATTTTTTGTTTCATAATATGTTAGAATTGAATGACGAATGACTTATTCGATACAAATCTTAAAAAAGTTGTTTCTTAATGCTTTCCAGTTATACAACTCGTTCGTCATAGCAATATTAAAATTTTTTGAATTCATATGAATTGATTGCGTTCAACTGATTTTGATATACAATTTAAAATTTAAGGAAAATCCATTAAATGAAAGTTAAACTTTATTTGTAAATCGCTTTAAAATAATGATCATTAATTTAATATATCAGAAAATTAAAATGACTCTTTTTAAAAACAAAATATAAAATTATTTATCAGAAATGTTACATAAATTTATTTAAGAATTTTTAAAAAGGATTCATCACTTATTTAAATATATTTATATCTTTCAAATAGAATATATTTGATTTTTTATGATTGAACTTGTGTGTGTAAAGATGAATAAATCAAATTTATTCAGAAATCAATATTATCAATTAATATTGCAAATCTTCCTTTTTAGAAAATTTCAGAAATCACCTTTAAATAAATTCGCGTACCTATTATTTTTAGGTATTATTTAAAAAAATTAAATTAAAATAAATGATATTCTTACATAATGGGTTTTTTTATATTTGCCTTTCTTTTTATCTATTTTCAGACATTTCCTTTAATAAATTATCAACAGATAAATCATCATTTACTTCTTAGTTTAGAAACAATTAAGGAGTTAAAATTCAGTATCTATCAATCTATCTATCTATATATATACATATATATATATATATATATATATATATATATATATATATATATATATATATATATATATATATATATATATATATATATATATATATATATATATATATATATATATATATATATATATATATATATATATATATATATATATATATATATATATATATATATATATATATATATATATATATATATATATATATATATATATATATATATATATATATATATATATATATATATATATATATATATATATATATATATATATATATATATATATATATATATATATATATATATATATATATATATATATATATATATATATATATATATATATATATATAGTTGCAAACAAAGTCTGCAGACATCCAACAGAAAAAATATTATTAAGGATAATTAATTGTGAAAATTTACATGCAGTTTCTCATTAATAATAAAAGATACAAAGTGTCCTAATTAACTAAAATAAATAATAAAATTCTGATTTGATTATCGTCTGATTATTTAACTTACAATAATATTTTAATGAAAAAAAATCTCGTGATTCTTTAAAGTTTCATTCACACCCAAATCAGGAATATTATATTTTAAAATAAAAAGAACTATAAAGACAGGAATTTGTAATATCACTAATCTTTCTATTAAAATTTCGAGATAAAAATTTTACATGTGAAGGAATTAATTAAATACTTGAAAAACATCTTAACTAGCAATTTTCTAGTTACATTTTATTCAGTATAACAAAATTGACTTGAAAATTTTTTTTTATTAAAAGCTTCATTAACATTTTAACTTGTCTAAATCAACATAATAAATAAGTATGACTAAAAAAAGTGTTGCAAAAATTTTGCTTCGGAAGTTAAAAACGGCAGAAATCATCAGAAGGCAGTCTTTTTCAACAGCGCTGCCAGCACTCCATAAGAAATAATAATCAGTCATTCCTCCTAACCCCTCCGTTCATTCCCCAAATCTCCCGTTTTTCCAGCATTTGAAATTTGTCAATGACGAAAAGTCGCGTTTTCGGTGGTGCGTAAAACTGGAAACGCTAACAAGCCAGGCAAAATATTCATCTTCATAAAGTTGGTGGCATCAGGAGAACACTAGCATCCCTGAATGGACCAATCAGAGAGGCTCGGGTAGTTAACGCCTTCCCTCCCCCACTTGTCTGTAATCAATTTCAACTTCCGTCGCCTCAAAAATAAAATAAAATTTTCAACCATCCTATAGAGGATAAAAAGTTCATGCACATCGTTACGCGAAATAAATTTTTATTAAATATTTGTGAGGTTAGGTACATGTCGCGATTTTTTTAAAATTTGACAGCACTAAATAAAAGAATTAAAAGCACAGCTATTTACAAAACTTTTGAAAATCAGCGGACTGGTTGTTGAAAATTAGGTTTTATTTTAGTTCTCACAAGAAAAGCAATGCAATTATGAAATTAAAGATATATTTCTTTAAAACTGAAAAAATGAGAGAAAAAAACGCATGCTTAACTAATTCAAATATTTTTTTGATTAACTAAGCCATATGATAAATTATAAAATTTTGGTAGTATTATAACCATGTGGGGTTAAAATAAAATATTGTGTTTCCTCTCTCTATTTTACACTTGTTTTCTTGTTAATTGTTAACTGCTTTTTAGTTAATTTGTTTTAATTTGAGCATCTCTTTTTTTCTTTTTCATTCAGTAGAAACATTGGTTGAAGTTTATTTGTGTATTGTTTATTGTAGGCAGTTTTTACACAAATAAATATAAACAATATTTATTTTATTTTCTGTTTCTTTAGTAAAAATGTAAGAATTTTTATTTCATTAATCTTTCCTTACTTAGTTGCTTTTCTTAATTTTTTATTACGTAATTCAGCATGTTTTTAAAAAAAAAACCAAATGATTTTTTCATTTAAGTTTTCACTTTATTTTAGTGTTTAAGTGTTAAAAGAAATAAAAACTATTTTTATATTTCGTTATACTTACTTATATAATTTAAATTTTTAAGATAATTACTGTCAAAAATTCGATAAATGCTTTGCTACTCACAGACACACACACACATATATATATGACAAATGAGTCTATATATATATATATATATATATATATATATATATATATATATATATATATATATATATATATATATATATATATATATATATATATATATATATATATATATATATATATATATATATATATATATATATATATATATATATATATATCAATAGACTCATTTAAAATTAAAGATGAACAGTAATTGCATTGAAGTTTAGAAATTGAAAATAGTCAATTGTAAATGATATACACATAAAAAATATTAACATTTATTGCACGTTCTTTGTTTACAAAATTCATTTTGTTTTTGGATCTAATAATCTGCATTCTTTCAATATATATATCAAATCTAAGATTATAGCTCATTGCAATGTAAGCGAAAATATGCATAAAAGTATATAATATTGGCATTATATCACACAAGATTTCTAAATAAATATTTTTAAGCAAAAACAAATATTAATTAATACATTTATTAAACACAATTTAAAACTATTTATTTTCTACAAAAAATTTATTCTCACTTACTACGAACCATACGTCACATATCCTCTTCCCACATATCTTAATATTTTATTCTATTATTTAATGCTAATAAAATAATCACTTAGTTTAGAAATATAGGTTTCTTTATTATAATGTGTAAAAAAATCCTGAAATTTTATACCTTAAATTTAGAAGAGCGCATTGAATACATATAAATATAAAAAATAAAATAATATATTAAACAATTTTTTTTGAAATATAATGCTTAACTAAGTCTTATAAGCTTAATAAAATTATATTAACGCTTTTAATGAACAGATTTGCTAATGATTATTTTCAGAATTTTATAAACATATTTCTCATTAGCTTTTAATTTAGACATAAATAATTTATAAGAGTAGTAATTCATTAATAATTTATTTTCAACTAATATGTCTTTACACATTTTTCTTTATAATTAATTAAGTTTTTCTTTTTCAAAATTTCCGCTTAATATCATATCAACTTATAACTAAGGTTGAGGAAATACTTCAAGAAGAGTTCTTCTTCTTAATAAGGAATTAATTTCTTTTCATCATAACATATAATAAGGTAAGCATTCTTGCAAATTACTCTTTAATTTTAAATGAGGCAACAAATATTTTAATTCTGTGATTGCTGAAAGTTTTAACATAGTTTTTAATGAATTAAGTTTTTCATGTTTGTCAAAACTTCTTAGTTAAATTTAATTTTCTTGTTTGTATCCATTTTGTTATGCTTGCAGTATATAATAAGATATAATTAATTTATAAGTTGTACATATTTTGAAGATAATTATATTTAAAGAATATAGTGTTTCATTAAAATTATAATTATCTTTATTTTAAAATGGAAGGTATTTAATAAAAACTAAGTAAATAATTAACTATCGTTAAATTTATGTATTTTTACAGACATGTTTAATTTATTAATATAAGGGATTTTCCTTTTCAAAGATAAAAATTAAATTTATAATTTTTTTATGATACTTTTAAGCAATTTTAATAATTTTTTGGTAAGTGATGAAAATTTATAAAATTTCTGAAAATAACCAAAGAGAAATATATATGCCATTAATTCTGCATATAAAAATATGAATTAAATTTTTAAATAAATCTTATTGAAAATATCAATATTATTTATGAAGAATAGTCAAGTAATTTTAAACAGATTAAAAGAAAAGAATACTTCGTAGTATAGATAAAGTTTTTAATCATTCAAATGATTTGTAGATAAGAATTTACATATTATTATAATTTTGCATATTTATATTTGAAGTAAGAAATACTTTCTTTACGTTAGTATCTTTTTATTCTAGTTTTTTTATCACAATTTCAATATCTGCTATTTCCAAACCTTCGTTAAAGTAGCATCATAATCGAAAGAAATTATTTAACCTAATATAATTAACCTTTGTAAAAGTGAAATTACATATTGCATTTACTATCAACTAACATAATATAAAAATTTATATTGTATATCATAAAGAATTAGTAATATAATTGATATAAAATGTGTTACTTTTATTCAAACAAATATAATATATATATATATATATATATATATATATATATATATATATATATATATATATATATATATATATATATATATATATATATATATATATATATATATATATATATATATATATATATATATATATATATATATATATATATATATATATATATATATATATATATATATATAAATTTCCTTTGAATAACATTTTTAAATTGAAATTACTGTAATAGATTACTATACTTTTATTAAATGATAAATTGATAAATTAAAGAGTTTACTGTATAAAAAAACACTTTTTATCAAATTATACCTGGATGATAATTGTGTATAACACTTTGAATAATTTTTCAATCGACATTCAAAACCTTGTTTAATATGTGTGCAATTAATTTTTCAACTTCTATTATCAGCAATTGAAAGAATTTTCATTAAAAATAATATCTATTGTAATCTACAATAATTTTTAGAAGTATCTTTTTTATAGAGCAATACACATATTTCATAAAGTTAACATTCAATGAAATTTTATGTTGTATAAAACAATTCTATTTGCCATTACTCTGAACTTTACTACTGCAAGAGTCGATGAAAATTGGTTGTTATTTGCAAGAAAAAATAAGCAAATGACCTTGTTCTAATTCCAGTCGTCTCCTATGAAATTGACTTTTTCTCTCTATTACTGTACCCCATCCCTTTAAAGAAAACCTTGCCGACGCGACGACTTGCCAACGAAATCAAAGGAGCAGAAACAAAAGCAGAGAGGGCATTAAATCACGTGTGAGGAGTTCTTGTACTCTGAGCCACCAAGAGATAAGAGCCGCATCCATTTGTCTCAGCTAAGAAAGAGTCTCACTCGTCCTCCTAGGAGAGAGCTATTGTAGCATTTGAATAATATACAGCCTCCTCTCAGCCCCAACCCTTCTTCACTTTAGATCTTGATCATGTAGATCTCCTCTACCCACCCGCCGTACATGCCAAACTTGGCCCCACCAGCACCCACTATCACTTTCTCTCTTTCTATTAGCCGAAAAGGTTTTCGAAGGCTGGCTGTATCATTTACTGACTTACACTGCAAAAGATAAAGACAGGAAAGGGAACGAGGGTAGAAAAGGGAGAAAGACTTAAGAAAAAAAAGCCATCTTTAAGAAAGTCGCTTTTAACATTTTTTTATATTCTTTTTTGAGTGGAGATTTTTCGCGAGCATTAAGCGTGCTTGGTTTTTGATTACCTAAGTGTTTTGAGTGCGTATTTGATTGCGATTTGCGAATTATTTTGACGCGAATCTCTTCATTACATTTTTTTTTTGCATCGGATCCCACTTTTTTGTTTCGTTAAATTTGTCTGTGATGGATGTTCTGTTATACAGAAATGTATGAAAAAAATGCGTGCTACGTAACTTTTTTTTTGAGTTCATCAATAATCTCTCTTATAAAAGCATGTTTTCCATTAGTGCTGATTGCATTCATATTTTAACATAAAAGCACTTAATCATTTAAGTAATATCGTTACATTAATAGATAGTTATCCATAAACGAAGGGAAGATTAACTTGATGCCTTTGAAATGTATGTAAATCATTATGAAAGAGCCGTATAAGAACGGGAAATTTATTATTTATATCATTTTGATAATTGCTTTGATTTATGTGCAGCTCAAATATCTCGATTTACTCTGTCTTGTTTAAAATGCACTGATAGATATATTTATATTTAATTTGCTTTTAACTTTAAAGTGAATTCAGTGTCGTAATTTCTTTTTGTTCTTCGTTGCGAAAGACAAACAAATGCATTTTCATCCATTAAATATTTATGTTATTTTGTGTTTCCTGGTATATGAATATTCATGCATAAAACATAATTTTGTAGAAATTTCTTTCAATGATTTATTAAAAAAGTTATTTTATTCTTCATATTAATCAGCTATCAAATTTAACTATTCTAATTGAATAACGAATATGATTTTTAAATTATTAAATTTCAAATTAGATTTTAGTTTCTGTTGAATCGCTTTTATTAAAGTTGCTGCTCTGAAAAAAATATTTCTTTAAAAACTAATTAATATCAATAATTGAGCAATATACCATGTTTCTTAAAGAAAAGGCAACCTTTATGTATGCTTATAAATTAAAATATATTTATCTTTTATGATAATATAATTTTGGAAGTTTATATAATTTTGAAATTTACTTTAATGTAAATTCCAAAATTATATAAACTTCTAATTTTTTAATATTTTTAAATACAAGTTTAAATTTTAAAGAAAATTTATCGTATATTTAAGCATAATTTTATTGCATTTTTCTTAAGAAAGGAAATATTTTTTCATCAATACTCATCATTAATTTTAAAAATATAGAAAATGTTTAAAATATATTTCATTCTTTTGTTTTGGTATTTATTTAGCTTTCAAAGTATCTGAAAAATGACTGTGTAATAACTAAAAATAAAACTTTTTAATAATGTTAAAGATAAATTGGGATACATGAAAATTATATGAGTGTGCATGAAAGAGCAAGATTACTTCATTACACATGAAAGTGCAAAAGTACTTTCTATTGTATTGCAATAATCTAACAGTTAGAAACAGTTATTATACTTTTTTAAAATCTATGCATATTTTTTGAATAAGTCTTTCTTTGATAACATATCATGTAGATATGTTACAAAAAAAAAAAAAAAAAAAAAAACAGGAAACTCCCAAGCAGTCTTTCAAGGGATCACCATTCAGAAAACACAAATACAACAGCTATTTCTCTAAATTATTCAATATTAGCTAAGATTGAAGCTGGGAACCTTTTTCCCTAACAAGTGCAATCTTGCAATTAAGCCATGATGAACCAAAACTTGTATCTACTAATAGTTCTTCTCAAAAACTACAATTTGATTCCGTGAAAAAGTTACACGAATATTAAAGAAAAGAAAATAGGTATAAGAACAACAAGAGAATTCAAAAATTCTTTTTTGAACATTGCATCAAATACACTAATAAATACAAGGAAAGTAAATATTATTTTATTTAATAAAAATTAAATTGTTATTAATCTAAACAATTCAAAAGCAAAGCTACCATTAAAAAAGAAATACTGGCAAAACAAAAGATACTATTCTTCAAAGAAATCATTAAGTGTAGGTTAATTTTCATACAGTACTAAAATATGGAAATTTAAAAATGATAATAATATCAAATTTGAAAAATGATGATAATTATAATTTCTGAAGAAAATTGAATCTAAATTTAAACTTTGGATGAATCTTTGAACCTATTTTATATTCTTGTTGGAATTTGGTCTAAATTTTTTATTTTTATATTCTATAATAATGACTATATATATAATGTTTCAGGCAGTTCCTTTTACAAAAAAAAAAAAAAAAAAAAAAAAAAACTCTGATAATCATTAATAAGCAATGAATTCTTAAATACTTATGAGTTTTCTAGCTTAACTATACTCTTATCTTTTTATAAATATTAATTTATAAAACTTTTAATATCATCAGTACTTTGAGGAATCTTTTTATTTTAAAATAATACCAACTACTGTATTATTTATTATTCTTTGAAATACATTACATTCGATGAAATTTCATTTAGTTTTTTATAATATTTGATATAAATTAATAATTAAAAAATTACAAAAACTTACTAGGCAATCAGCACAATTTTACATCTTTGAACAATGCATGTGATTTTCATAAATTATCAAATTACTTTAATCACTTGTTGTATTCAATATATTAAATAAGTAAATTTTTTATGAGAAATAAAAAGCTTTATTATTTCAAATAAAATTTTATTGTTCTGTAGAATAGATTATTATGTATTTAGAGGTGTATATTAAATTATTATGCATTAAATTGCTGTTTATAAAATTACATGTAATTTTTATTTCTATTTTTTTTACAATTCATCATTTATTATCATAATCAATACGTAATATTCTTGTGATCAAAAAAGGTTCAAAGATTATTTTGCTCATAAGATCCATACCATCTACTTATTTAAAAGATGATTTTTAAACGTCTGTGTTGTTTTAGTTGAAATAATTAATGATCGTGTTGTTCAAAGTCTTAACTTTGTATGTATCGTCTCCAGAAATTAATGTCTTTGATATCACATTGTACTGATTATATAGCCTTAATATACAAAATAAGAATAGTATTTTAGAGATTTAAATATAAAAATGCATTAAAAACAACTGTAAAAATAAATCATATCAATTTTAATATATTACAATAGCTTAGGAATAATCTTGATTATTGATTAAGCAAATAACGATTTATTTATTCTGTTAAGATAAATTAAACTTTTTGGCGCAAATATAAAAAAAAGATAAGATATCCCATTACTGGTGGTATTAGGACTGTTATGAGCCAATGAGGATCGCGACCTATGATTAAATCCCATTGGTTTAGTTGCCAGCAATATTGTAGACGACAGCATTCCGCGGAGATTCGAACGCTGTGAGATTTGAGCAGTGTGTGTGTACAAGAAGTCGTATTTACGAGCTTTCCTTAATTGAATTTCTTCCGAGTCGCAGCAGCTCGGAATGCCGAATCTTCCCTTTCCTAATGGTTCCTTCATAACTCACGAGTACAAAAACCCTCTTCTAATAATCACCCCTCCACCCCTTCAGTAATTTTTTGTGCCCCTGCCGCGGGTGTGTTCATCCGGGTAAAAACAAGCCCGGGGAATTATAACGCTACGATGAATTTACCTTTCCGCGAGACTGCCCAGGATTTTTATGCGTCCCGAATATCACCCGGTAAGGGACGGCGGGAGCTTTCTCTAAAATTGTTCTTAGTTTGTGTCCATGGTTTTAATCTTAGGGAATATTTTTTCCCCTTTTTGACGCCGTTTGTTCTTGTTTCTGCGTGTAGTATTCTGATATGCTAACGATGCGGGCATGACAAAAGTCTGTGGAAGATGAGCTGAAATTCAAAAGTAATTGGTGTCTGCAGAGAAACTAATATGCTTGAGAAAGAACTTCTGAGAATAAACTAAAATTAAAATATTAATTTAGAGCCGAAATAAAGAAATGTTTCATATGTTGAAATAGTTGAAGTATTTTTAATTTCTCTAAAACTTAAAGAAATAATAAGAAAAAAGTCTTTTTTTTCTAAAAAATATAAAATTGGATATTTATTATCATATAATGTTATAACTTTTATACTAAAATTTACTTATTTCTCTTAGATAAATTTTACTCTTTGAATTCAGTGAAATCTAAATTAAAAGGACTTTTAAGCAATAAGAAATTTTTCCAGATAATATTAACACTACAAGTCTTTTATTAGAATGCTTTTATTAAGATACATAAAATTCTACCACGTTTTATTTTTAGGAAGATTTTTTTACAGAATGTGAGTCGTAGTCGCGTGTTACAAAATGAGAAACCTAAAAAAATTTCCAAGATTCAACTGAATAGATTTGTATAATGAAAACAAAAATACAATAGTCTTAATAATGCAAATAAGTGATTTCACTACAATGATATCATGAGCTTTTTCCAATTGCTCCAAATGTTAAAATACAGAGTAGCAGTTAGAAATTTTGAAAATCTATATTCATCTTCTATGACTTCAGAGAGATTTTTGCAGAGAATGAACATTATCCAGGAAACGAAAAAATAATAGACAGATTTGCAGGAAAAAATTGGAAATAATATGCATTCTCCCTTGTCAAAATAAAATTTCCTACATAAATCATTTATCAATAAATTTTATTTAACAGTAATGACTAATATCTTGAAAATTTTGCTTATTTATACCTTTCACAAAAATTAATAACAGTCATCATCTCAATGAATTACATTTCCTGATTAGAAAATTATAAGAACTTTTCTAAAACATAATTTAACGTAAAAAAACTATTCTTTTTTGACATCCTGTAACATTTTTAAGAATAAAGATTTTAAATAGTTTTACAATCATTCTATTTCCAAGGATATTTTTAATATTTATATATAACTTAAAAAATGTTTTCACACAGGAAGAACAAAAGAATATAGATGAAAGAGATGACTTGTCTATATCTCATTAACTATATTCTTTTATGAATGTAGATGAGATCTATATAAAATTATTCGTATCAAGGTCTTAAATAATTAGTTAAATTTTAAAAGAGAACCAAAAAGAAGTTTCAGATTACAATTTCAAAATTTTTCTGGCATAAGTTTAAACTTATTTCATCCCAGGATATTCTAAATTCAAGAAATCAGTGAAAATTTTGTAAAAACATTTAACGCGTTCACAATATTTACAATTATCTGGTTAAAGTAACAATTTTAAATTATTTTTGATTTTCAATTTGAATACACCCATTATTTTATGCATTTTCGTCTCTTCTGTGCAAAAGATATGTCACATAAATGTGAATCGATTTTTATGGTGCATCTAGACCAACAACAATAACCAATATCTTTAAAATCAGACAAATGCGGAAATATTAGATTTTATCATGATAAATACATTGTAAGTTGTATTTAAAACTCATCTAATACATGTTTGTATAAAAAGAGTAAATTTATTTTATACTATTCAATAACGCATTTAGTATTAATATTTATAATACATGTGGTTCACATACATACATAGTTTGATATAAATATATTTTTACATATCACACTACATTTGTCTGACTAGAATTTTCGTTTTATGGAATGTAACATAAGTTATTAGCATTAAAATTATTCGAATTTATATTAATTTAACTTATTATCTTAAGTTAATCTTAAACTACTGAATCAAAATCAACATAAATCATTTATTGAATAATACAGTATAATATATAATCTTACACAGGCTTTTATAAAAATGCTATTTTGTTTAATATAGAATTTTTTCATTACAAATTTACCTTTAAATATGAAGCATTTAGAACTCAAAATAATCATATGATTGCAGATAATTCTAAATCTAATTTTTCTCTTGCTTGTATTTTAATATGTCCACATAAAATCAAAAAAAAAATCAGAAAACACTTATCTAATTTATTTGATGATTTTAAATATTAATATCATTTAAATACTGTTTTTCATTAAAAATTGTATTAATATACTGTCATTATCAAAATAATTTAAGTGTTAAAAACATGTAAATAGGACAATGTGTTTTTAATTCTTGTTCATTTCGCTCGGAAAGCGATAGAAAGATTGGTTTTTTTTTAGCGTTTGTCTTTGACCAATGTCCATGGGCACAGGATTAACGCACCAAGTGATCTCCGAAACAACTCCCAAAAGGAGACTCCGGAATCCCGTAACTGCGGTTACGCCACTTCTAGTCCTGATTACGGGATTCGGATGAGACCTTAAACAATCCGTTACCCAATTGGATAAATCGAAGCTCCTCTCTCTGTGTGTATAAAAGCCGATTTGCTCTCTCTCTCTCTCACTCGTCGAGCTTTCTTCCGCCGCACTCAATAAAATGCTCTGTTGCTATTCTTGGAGAGGAAAATTTTCTTTCGATTATCCGTGATATATTTTCCTTATCTGTAATAAGTTTTACTATTTGTTGTCTTATGTATTTACATCTAAAAACTCCTTAACAGTTCTCACAGCTATTTTTTTTTGAAAAAAAGTGTCTGTTGAAATAAAGTCGTTAATTTAATTTCATTGAGAAATAGTTTTTCTTATCCTATAAAAATAAATTTCCAAGAGATGATGTTCTTATGAATTAAACGTAGTTTTTGTATTGAGTCGGTAAAATATTTTTTGTTCGTCTGTCCAAAGAAGAGAGAAGTTAGCCAAGGCTTGACTTTTCTCTACATATATAGTCAAATTTTTCCCCTCTTAACTGCAATTAAGTTTCAGAGAAGAGAATAGTTATTTATAATTTCGATATATTATACTGTTACCAAATAACGATCACACACACATACAAGAGTAATACATGTATGTGTGTGTGATCGTTATATAAATATAGAAATATATAAATATATGATATAACATGATATAAATATAGAAAATACATTCTGGTTTTCTTGGATTAATTTCATAGCATCACTAATTGAATATTATACATTTAAATTTATAAGAAATGTACACATGAATATATAAATATATACCTATGTTGCTACACTGCACTTAAAAAGATTTGCTTATTGTAATTGTAATTTATTCCAAAAACTCTAATGAAACAGAAGAAAATGTAAAAGAATATAATAATATGATCCGATGAATACAGAAATAAATTATAGCTAATAAATGTTTAAATCAATACATAATTTAATATAGAGAGTTTTTATTTTTTAGTACTACTTCCCAAATGAAAGTCATTATGTATTAAAAGTAAATTCTTATACCAAAATAAACTAATGATAGTTTAAATTTATTTGTTTCTAAAGAGGAAATGAATATAAGATAGATTACTGATTTTAGTGCTTTAAAAACAAGCAATATATATTAACCTAAATATTAAGTAAGTTTTTATTCATAAAAGAATACTTTAATGAACAATAAGAAATAACAATAGAAATTTATTAAATGCATTTACTCTAACTACATAACACCAATGTATGGTTATATTGCTAAATTATTTTCACAGTTTCCATCTTTTAATAGTTGTGATGATTTTTAAAAAACTAATATTATCTTAAATTATAAAAATTACAGCATTTATTTTTTTATGAAAAATGAGCCAGATTTATCTATAAAGTCACATTCTTTGGAAGTATACAAAACTGCAAAGATGGATTAAAATCAAAGTTATTTCACCTTTTAATTTTTGATGTCAAACATTTTAGCATACATACTTTGACTACTCCACGGCAGAAATCCTATTTAATGTACCCATTTGTAATTCTAACTGCTTTCCAAGCTTGTAAAAGAATCTTTTTATAGAAAAATTATGTGTCGAACATATTAAAAATAATATAGAAAGTAAAACTAAACATTTCTGAATCAATATTTCTTTGTAGTACATCTTAACCTCTTGAAAAAAACACTACCCTTTAAATAAAAAGGAAAAATATTATTTAAAAAACTAAATATCTTATTTAGACTGCATAATATTGGTTATGTTTCAGTTATAATATTTTTTTCGTGTTGACTAATATATTATTATCCAAATTCGACTGTATTAATTTATTTAAAACCTAATAACAGCATGACTTTGCATATATATTCATAGTTATTTCATTTTTTTCATATGGAAAATCTGCAAATAATTTAGTAAAACCATTTTATTTCAGAATATTAAAATTATCAAATTTTTCAAAAAGAATACTAAATATATTTCTAACGGAACTCATCAATAATATTTTATGTGAAAGGAAATGCATATATCTGCATGTTCATATTTCTATCCATGATATTTAACTGGGGAAAAGAAAGTATAGTTCGAATTTCAGTTTCAATAAGTTTCCCATGTTCCATGATATATTTAAACTAAATTCAGAGGAATAGAAGTATTTTCTTATTATGGGTACCCATGCCGTGAAAGGAAGCTTGTCATATATTCTAACCTATATAATTTAGACCTTGGGAAATAAGTTTGAAATTTACTGCCATCACGCAGCAGAATTATACGTTATAAAACGATAAAATATTCTTTTTCCAGTTTTCCTTTTAGATCACATTTTGAATTTTTTTTTTAGTTTCTTAATATCGATATCACCAATGTACTCCTTTCTTCCAAAATAGTACATAAAATGGGTCAAACTGTGCGGAATTTTAGATGAAGTAAATTTTTCGTAGTAAAATTTTGACAGATATTTTTGAAATATGCCTAAAATAAGTCGCCTGGTATTGAAATTTTAGATTCAATGGCTTTTCCTATAAATGGGTTCGTAATCATTGGTCCATTATATTTGAAATTCGAACTTTATTTGAATAACTGAATAAAGTTTTTCAAAATTGTATTTATTTCATTTTGCGAATCTCGAAGTAATTTTTAACCACATAATTAGAACTAAAGATGATTTTGTAAGAAAAAATTAAATAAAAACGCAATTCCTTCTTTACATTATCCATATGAAGGAATTTCCTGTTTTATTGATTTAAAATTCACATCATAAGTAAATATAAATGGTGAATTAGTTGTTAAAATAACTCAAATGATTGAATATATTTGATAAACTAATATTTAAGTTTTATATGTATAAAAATATGTAAATAAGATTTAATATATGCTCTAGTTTCATTTATTTTCAAATTGTATAATAAGAACTATTATGTAAATTTACATTAACTCTTATTTGTATTAAATTATATAAATAAAAAATTTCAAAATTTTCAATTCAATTTTCATTTTTTTATATTAAATCCTACTTGTTTAAAATTATATGTGTGAACAAGAGTACTAATAAATATATTTATATTAACTCTTATTTATATTAAATTATATAAATAAGAATAAATATGTTCATTTATGTTAATACTTCTTTATTTTAAATAATATGCGTAAGAATTAATATTATATTAACACTTATTTGTCTTAAACTATATAAAAATAAGCAGATAAATTTTCTAGATGAAAGAATAGATATTTTACTTTAGTGAATTAAATATCCATCATTATCTTTATGCTAATATGATTTTATTTAATAGTATGCCAATAGTAAGGTGCTCAGAAAATATCCAAATTGACCTATTTTATTAAAAATATTGAATCAAATGAAATATAACTCTTAATTATTAGAAATATTTCTCATTTAGTTACTGTCCATAACAGCTTATTCTTAAGAATTAAATATTTTCATTATTTCAGTGCAACATTCCAAATCATGAGCATTTTCTGAAATCTGTTTATGTTAAAAATAAAAGGCAGTTAGGGGTAAAACAATGCAAATAGTCCCATGTTTCTACTTTGCTCACATAATATTATAACTTAATACTACTAAGATATATTAGAGACAGATTTTAGCTTTAAATTTATAAACTGGTATTTATGATTCTAAATTTAATATTCTCAACTTTAAAAATATCTTAAATTTAATAATATTTTTTGTTTAAATAACTTATAAATATATAGAACTAAAAAAGCAAAATTTACTAACCTTATAAATATATGTAATTTTATTTATTGAGAATAAAAATTATAATTTATAATAAATGTCAAATTAGTGTAAATCATACAAAAATATATGCTTTAATTAAAACTTCACTTTAAGATCTTGACCACTTTTAAGCTTTTATAATCTTATTCCAAGTAAAGTTATTATGCTATGGATCAAAACTGTAAACTTAAAGCTTTAGAATAAGTATTTACACCTATTTAAGCACAAATAAAGAAAGTAAATACAGTGGTAATTAATATGTTTTAAAATAGAAGATGAAATCTGCATCAAATAAATAGACTGTTCAAAAAATGTATACAACATAATTTTATTTTTATTGTTTGTTCACATAAAAAATGATATGAATTAAACACCATAGCTTTTAACTGTATATTTTGAAGAGAATTCTTGATAATGTTAGCACTACTTTTCTGAGAAAATTAGACATTAATTTTTTTTTTTTTGAAATAATGACAAAGCTATTAAAGTTTACAAGTTTTTATGAGTGTAGATGAGTAAGCAATGACACTAGTAACATTTATAAAATGTATTCTCATATATTTTCAAAATGGTTATAAGTTTTAGAGCGCACATTAACTCTTCTGGAATTTTTTTTTATAAAAGCTAAAGTGTTGCATGGGACAAACAGCAAAAAATTTCACCCAAAAAATCTCATCAATATAATGGAAAAGCCTCGATGTTGATAATCTCTACTAAATGACTAGAATAGTCTTTAAAATCTGAATTCTGGTTGATACTGCACTTCTTTATCAATAAGCCTTTCTAAGTGAAGATTCAACTGCAATCCTCAGAAAACAGTGAAAGGGAAGAAAGAATAAGAGATCTCTTAAAACTGCTCAAACCCTGCTTAAGTTTACACACCACTCATCCCTATGACATAAGGGACTCAAAATTCGTCCCCCTTTCTAAGGATTTTGTCTTTAAAATACATTAAAATGGGAAGTGTAGAATGCGGAGGAACTGGGAATTACGCTCCAGCTATTTGCTCAAATGGTACCACTTACACAAGCTGTTCCGAAATAGAACGTTTTTCTTCTGTTCATCGATAATGTCGAATCATTAGGGCTTAAGTCAAGGCGGTTATCGCGTCTATTCTAAGTGTAGCCATGTTCTGATGGTGATGTCCTGTTTCCTCGTGCGTCGTTTACTTACTACTGTTGCCATCGCCAGTCAAGAAATATTGACAATTTGCGTTAGAATGCCACTCATTTTTAGTGTCTTGCCTGTGTCATTTTTGTTTTGAAGAGTATTCGAATCAATTCGTGTGGAAGTTTGGTAAAAATGCAGTGGGATTGGTATATGTTTGGAGTTACTCTGGCTTTTTCTACAGATTTAGTCAAGAGATACTTTTCAACAAAAATATCATTTGAAACTAAGAGATAATTTATATTCTAAAAAATTCAGATCCCACACATTCAAAGATTGCTTCGATTTCTATAAAAAAATTCTCGTTATTTAAAAAGCAGTCTTTGGATTATAAAATGTTCAAAGCAATATTCAAAATATAGCATTCTTTTCTTAAAATAATTGGTTCTATTTTTACTACCACTTTATGTTATAATATATACTTTATATTTTGTAAAGGTTTATATTTAATAAAATTTTAACATTTTAGTAAAAATATCATAATTATGTGACTATTTTAAATATTTTAACAATATATTTTGTCACTATGAAAATATTTTCAAGCATTCAAGTTAACTGCAGAAAATTAAATTTTCATAAGTCTTATGATTATATGTATAATCTAATTGATGTATAAAACACGTCCTAAAAATTAAGAAAAATTACTGCATAGTGAATAATTTGAAATTTTAAAAGTGACTTAAATATTTAATATAAAAGTAACATTTTATATCGTTGTTCAATAATATTAAATTTAAAATGAATAATTAAATTATATGTGTATAACTGTTTTAAAATTTAAAATAACATATTTTATTATGCAGTAGTAATTTTTTAGCTTTCATATTAACAAATAAATGGTATTTTTATAATAATATAGGAATATTTTTAAGTGATTAAATTGTTTAATGAAGATTTTTCCTATTCCAGAGTTTATATAAGATAGTTCTTTTTGAATAAAAATATTAAAATAATTTATAGTTGTATTCTTCAATATGTGCAAAAGTTAGATAAAACTAAAATTAAATAATTATTTCTTTTAATAAGCCCTTATGCGTAATATAATTAAAATTAATAACTCGTACATATTTGGGGCTCTTCAATTATTTTCTTTCTTTGTTTTGATATTCATAATGTTATAGACTATACCTTTAGAATTTAGAGTAATATTGACAAATTTAATGAATGAGAGAAATTTAATTTAAGATTACTGTACGAGGCAAAAAAATGCATTTCAAAATAGTGAAAATGAAGCTTTGTTTAATTTCTACTTCTGACTTAATTCTAGACAGAGAAAATGAGATAGAATTTAAATGCACGTAATTATTTTGTAATTTGATCAGAAATAAGTTGAAATGAAACTTTTTAAATATTTTATAAAGCTATTTTTAAATTATAAAGTAACTTAGTTCATTTACAACAAAAATTATTTTCACGATGAGTTTTTCAAATTTCATTCAATCTAAATCTACTTTAATTTTTTTGAATTGTAATATATTAGCTGAAGCATTACTTTTAAAGATATGTTATTTCTTATATATATATCCGTGATTTCAAGATAAAATTACAATTAGGGTAATATTTAAAATCTTTCCAGTGATTACTATTTGATTTATGGAAATAAAAATTATTCATTAAAAATAAGTTAAATTTTACTTTGAGAAAACAAACATAGTTACAAAATATTGAATTTAAAATAAGTTATCTCTGATGATGAGGATAAAGTAAGCAAAAATGTAATTATTATAGAAACAGTAAAAATAAAATTACAAATAAATTATAAATTTACTCAAAAAAGTTTTCGCAAATAAATTATTTCTTCAAACACTGTTTCTAACTATTCTTTGAAGCTATATTAAACCAAAAGTTCTTACTTTCATAATATTAATAAAAAAATGCATTTTTTAATTTCAATTTTAATATGATATATTTTGACGAAAATTTTATAAATTTTCTTTAGAAGTCACTTGACACAAATATCATGCTACTGAGATAATATAACATTATTTGTATACATAATAATTAACAAAGAAAATCTATTTGATAATTATATTTTTATCCTTATTAAAAAATTCAAATTCCTTTGGCATTCTATTTATTTCATTTTCATATATATTAAAAATTAGGCTATTTACATGCATATAATATAATTGAAAAATCTTTACTTATCTCTAATAATGAATTACGTTCAGTATTTCTTAACGCAAATAGAATGCTGTTTAAATAGAATTAACTTCTCCATTACAACATTCTAAAAATGAGAATAATTGCCAGATTCATACATTAAAGATGTAGAGCAAATAATTAAAATATACTGAGCAGGAAATTATAAACTTCATTGAAGTGGCTGTAATTATTAAAAATATAATTTGTTATGCATAATACTGCAAAATATTATATCGTATAAAATTTCTTAAAAAGAAGTTACTGTATAAAAAATTAAGTTTATAGCATGATTTTCCTTATAGATAAGTATAGATATTGTCATTAAAATTTACATTTATATATCATTTTTTATATAACTTGTATATTGAAAAAGAATAAGGTAGAGTATATGATTCCTAACCTTCCTACTCAAATATTGAATTTAGCCAAAAAAAATATAAACCTCAACTTATAATATTAGCCAATATTTTAATAATATTTTTGATTAAAAATACTAAAAATATACTCTAGTATCCAAACTAAAAAATTGATGAAAGAGTCTGAAAAAATACTGTCATTCCCTGCATAAATTAACCAAGGAACATGATAAAAAAAGTGAGAAATTTTCAAAGCTAATGACATGCTCGTCCATAATTTTTTTAAAAAAAAATATTTTTTTCACCCATCTTTCTCCAATCATAACAAGTTCTTCAAACTTAAAATTAAACACCAAGAAGAAGGGGGAAAAAACCTTTAAGAAAATATCCTACCCCTCTCCCTCCATTCCTAAGAAGAAGCATATTGTCTCGGCACTTTGTTTATACTCATCAAGACGCCGAAGCACTTTCACGCCAACACCAGGTGACATTTTCAATTTTGGCGGTTTTAAGCTGTCCAGGGGATATAAGGGAAAAAAGGGAAAACACTTCCCACAAGAGGGCCACTAAAGAGGAAAAATTAACAATTCATGCGTCCATAAAAGAAAAAAAGAAGACCGAAACAGGAGCGAGAGACAAATAAAGAAAAATGAAGTTTGGTGAATGATAGATTTAAGCCTCTGGTGTCAGTGGGATTTTTTTTGTTTTAGTTTTTATTTGATAATAAATTTTTCGCTTCTTTTCTCTCTCCCATGAAGGGTGAAAAAATAACACGAAGCATTCTTCTCTTAAAAAGACCAGAGGAAAAAATTAAGTCATAGATCTCCCGGCATCTTTGTTTTGCAGCAAAACGTGAGTGGTAATTTTGAAAAATGGACTTATTCTATTTTTTCTTTATGTATTTATATAACTAATTCGAATTGGATGTGAAAATAATCGTAAGTTTTTTTTTCCGGAAAGCTAGGGTGAAAGGAAGAAGCAACAATGTAAAATATTTTAAGTGTTATTTATGACTCTGCTTTCGGTGACAAGTATTCCTCCATCTGAGTAATTATATTGATTCAAGCAGAAACTTCCAGTGTTCAATGAACTATATATATGAAGAATTTGTTCTTGAATCATTCCAATCAATGAACATATAGAGTCTTTATAAAATATATTTTACTTGAAGATCAATAAATCCGCATTTTTAGTAAAACTTTTATGAAAATTAAGACATTTTAAATAAATTTAAGCAATAAATTTTTTTTTCTTGACATATCACATAAAAATTTTGCGAATGATATACCAAAATTATCATATCTGATTTATTTTCGAATTATCACATATTAATCGAAAAATCAAATATTATTCATTAAATCATGTAATTAGAAATTTCAGTAATGCATTACTTTTAAATAAGTATCATCAATTTATTTTTTCATTGATGATTGTGTTTTGCTTCAAGGTATTGACTTAAATTAATTTTGAAGGTATACAGGCATTCGAAAGTATTTTAAACTACTAAACTTATTCATTAAAAATATTTTTATAAAACTAAAATTAAGTAGTAAACTTCCAATTAAATATTATTTCTAGTCATTTATACATCTAGTGATTTTAATTTAAATCAAGAGAATTAACCAATGCAAAAATTATTTGTTTGAGTTATGATAAATTTTCGTCAGAAATTCAATGCACATATATTTCCACATTTAATCATCTAAGAATCGAAAACATACAAATTCATGAAATTTAAATGGCAAATATAAATACAAATATTTAATTTCTTTTTAGATTGCATTAAAATGAAAAAGTTGATTAAATATAAGTTTCGATTTAGACATGTTTACTTAATCTCAAAAGCATAATTCTCTTTCATATTTTTTCATATAAATTCTTTAATCTATTTTGTAAAAAAAACATAATAATTCGTTTGACATAACTAATTAAAACTTTAATTACTAAATTTGTTTAAAATTGGAAACACTATTAAAAAATTTTGAGAAGTCAAAATTAATTTGAATCTTTTTAACTCTAAAGATTTTTTAGATAATTTTCTGATTTATTTTCTTAAATATAGAAATCTCAATTACATTTGCCTTTGACGATGGTTATTATGGATGTTTGCTATTATTTATGGAATTTAAATTGCTAGAATTTTTAATTAAATATTTGATCTATTTCTAAATGTATCTAATTATTTCACTTCAAATCGACATACTATGAAAATCTAGGTAAAAGATCTGCATTTAAATGGTAATATATAAATTTTTTAATAATTTTTCCCTTGCATATATGTCAAAACAATTATTTTGTTTTTAAAATTAAAAATCTCAATACTTTGTATTTTTATCTTAAATTAAAAATCTTTATGAAATTAAATGTACAGTGGATTTTATGAAAATATTAGAGATTTGAATTAATACATTTTTAATTATTCTAAAGTAGGTAATTTATCTGTCTATCGATTTTAATATAGTAATTTAACATACATGCATTTTTATATTCTAAATGTTAAAAAAACAAAAAAGGAAGTATTAATGTAAATGTTTCTATCCAGAAACAACATTGTATTGAACTGCATATATTATTATCATAAAGTTTAACATGATTAATTTTAAAAATTTAAAAAAAAAAATTCTCCTCCAAATATTACAGAATTTTACCCCGTAGACAAGACATTTTACTATATTTTGTATATTATAAGTAAAATATTTTGCATATACTATAAGTAAAAAATTTTTGTATTTTAACAGGATTACTATATTGCAAAAACAAATATTGTCAAAATATGATAAAACTTAAGAGTTTAAAGTAGGCAGATATCTTTCAGATTTCTTTAGCCATAAAAATTATTTGCTATATATTAAATTATTGCATTAGTTTGATGGGAATTTATTTTATTATAAAGAATTTAAAGTGGACAAATAACTACTAGATTTATTAAGTTATAAAATATTTTTATTGTATTACATTAGTTATGTTATTTTGTTTTAATTGGTAAATGTTTATTCACATATTTCCAAAAATGTAAAATTTTAAATTCATAAAATTGTAAAAACTCAGATATCTAAGATTGTCAAAAAGTAGCATTTAACGCGACAATCTTAAAACATCTTAAAAATCATAAAACAAAAAGCTTATTTAAATAATTTGTAATACAAAAATACCAATTAATGATATAAGAAATGTGATTGATTATTAATTGAAAATATGACATCATCGATTAACATGTTGCTTGACAAAATAATAATAAATACAAGTTTTATGAATGGTTAAGTTTTTTGCTTTGGTTTTAGGAGTATTGCTTTAAGCATTTTTCACATGACATAGGAAAATTAAAAAATCTAAAATTAAAATCAACTAATTTAATCATCTACTGGATTTTTGTTTTCATTATTAAATTAATGATACTTTTATTAAATTCTAATTTATTTATTCAAATTATTTTGTAATTATTTGTTATAAATTTAAAAACACAAAAACAAAAAAATAAGGAAATTATTAAATTAAAAACATATATCTACTTATATTTAACTAGATTCCATAATTATATACATAATATATATGGCAAAAATTTAATTATACAACTAATTACTTGAAGTTCAGTGAAATCACTTTATTTTAATAATATTTAAATTAAGATGCATATTATGGAAGTTTTTAAAATTCTCTTTAGCTTAAAATTAAAATTTCTCTTCAGTTGTGTTCAGAACAAAAACTCTTTTTTTTCGCTCCTGTATATCACAAAAGAATGAAATATACTTCTAACTATACTACGATCACAACTCAAAATATAAAAAAAAATATTTGAATCTCAGAGCAATTAAGGGATAAGCTTTTGTTCTTTGCGTTTTTATCTTCTCCCTATTTTGTAAATAGAAGGATATTACTTTTCCTAAATACGTCTGCTTTAAAATTAAACGAATTAACAAAGAAATTAAACTTTTGCATGGAAGGAAGTGAAAGCAAAAAAAAAAAAATTAAAATAAACCCTTGAAACATCTTGGACGTCTGCTTGTACCTGGCAGATTTGCAGGACTTTAATATTAAACGTGCTAGCGAGACAAATTTAATTAGTTTTTCATACGGGCACAAGATATTAGAAGTTAGAACGAAGAACAAAAGAGAATATTTAATATTAAAAATTCAGAAAATGTGTTTGTTTTTTGAGTGAAAAACACACTTAATAATAGGATGTGGTACCACAATTTTAATGAGTAGATTTTTCCCATTTGGCAAAAAAAAAATCTATTTTTCTTTCATAGAAATTAGTAACTGAATAAATTCTCTGAAATTACTTTAATTAATTTTGAAATTAACATTGAAAAATAAAACTAACTAAAGAAAGAAGTAGATATTAAAATATCCTATAAATACATAAACATTTTTTGTGCCTTCAGAAAAATGGTTATTTAGTGGTGCATATTTCAACATCATTTTTAATTATAAATACATAGTTGAATCATCATCTATATTTGTAAAAATAATAATGTAAATTTCGTTCTTTTACTATTCAATGTGAATTTTCCCGATTAGGAAAAAATTTAAAAGCATTATGAATTCTTAATGACATATTACCTTTATGAAGGGTATTTTATTATACATTAAGATATCATTGATTTTAATGATTTATTAATTATGCATCATACAATAAAGTATGAGGATTTAAGAAGAGTGATATTTTTATTATTGGTTCAATTTTATTTTCCTATTATATAGAATTAGTAGTACATATGATTTATATAAATCTCATATGTGGTAATAAAAATCTACCCTGAAACCAAAATAATTGGACCAATTTTATACATATATAGTGTGTTTTTGACACATTGTGCTTAAATAGTCACATATTCATAAATCAAATGATTTCATCTCCTACAAGTAAATGTTAAGAAACAAAACATATGTGACTATTCATAAAGTTAGTATACTGAACAAAAAATAAGTAACAAAAAATTAATGTATGCATGATAGCATTCATGAAAACTTTAATTTTTGCTCCTGAGCAATAAGGAAAAATATTACCTTTACAAAAATTTAATATTTTATGGCTGGTATGTCGATTGAAAAATTGTATATTCCCTATAAGATGGAATACAATTCGTACAAAGCCTAGATATGTTGAGTAATCAACTATTGAACTGATATTGAGGAAAATTATTTCTTTCAGTAGGTAATGCTTTCCGAAGTTTCGACACACATATAGGAAGTGGTTAAAGGGCCCCAATCCGATTTCAAACATTGTCCCCATGTGCACTATCAGATTCAAGTCAGATGCTTATGCTTGATATTTCATATGAGAGATATTCTCATATTAAAGGTAGTCGATTGATAACCAGAATGATATTTGTTTGGTGAGGTGCTACGCTATCATCCATAAATTTAAACTCTGTTTCAGATTGATGCCTTTATAAATGTGGTTGATCAAAATTTTAATCTGAGCAAACACATTTGTTCTGGAACCCAGTATGTTTCCATCTCAAACAAACAATTCAGAACCATCATCACGATGTCGGTTATTAATGTTGGCTTCGGGTGATGGGTACCCAGAAACCTCCATATGAAAATCTGATTTGAATCAGAAAGCAAACTAAACTTGGATTAGTCGGAAAACTTCACACAAGCCCATTACAAGTCTACTTTGGATGCTTTCTTTTCTAGACTAATCATTGATGACAGTGAATTGCCATGAACGGAACACATCTGACAGACCTACGAGCATGTACACCAATATTTGCCAAATGTATGTACACTGTTTGCCTTCAAATTGAAGTGGTTACCGATATATCTGATAAGATAGATCAGATACTGGGCTCCATTTACTTCTTCTGTAAGTTTCTGTCAAATACCAATTTTCATTTGATGTTATAACTTTGGGGGGGACAACATATATTGTACCATCTACTAACATTCCATTCCTCTTGAATAGTTACAAAAGTCTAACTTTCTCTGGAGATTTCAACATCTTCAGATGATTCAATCTGAGTAAGCTTACATTACATGTATATGGTAATTCTAACTCAGGAAAAATCATCCACAGGGATCCACTATGCCATATGGCGATGAATGACCTTTTTAAAGTTCTTTGCCGCCACTCCTCTGTATGAGGTATTATTGGCAACATCTTGTAATTTGCATATCCTTTTTAAAGATGTGTGTAATAACTCAGCATACATTAGAATTTACTTTAGAATTCGATTTCTGCTTGTTACTTTTAATTATTCTTATTCATAGACTTGTTTGCATTTGTTCTTCAGAAGAAGACTTTTGTGACGTTACTGTGTGAATTAATAGTTTTCAATCGCCAAACTTATTAAAGAATATATAAATACTTTATATAAATTAAACTGAAAATTATAACTTAAGCATTGACATTTATGTGTGTAATATTTGTAAAAAATTTTATAAGAATCTTTTTGCATGAGAAGAGTTCTAATTAAAAATAGTTTATTTAAAATATCGTAGATATATGTATAGGATCCATAGTACCTAATTAAAAAAATTCTCATTAATGTATAATTCAAGTAGACTGTAAATATTACAAAATAAATAAACTAAAATTCTTCAACAGGTTACGTGGCATAATTAACGAAGCAAAATTTGAATTCACGTATTATGTGAATTCATTATTTATGTATGTTACATATTTATAAATCTATAGTACTTTGACTTTCTGTTTGAAACAAATATCTTGAAAAACAGAAGAAGCGTAACGCTTAATAGTATAATATTTACGTTATCAAAATTAATACCTAATTTAAACTAAATTTATTTTAAGAGATGTACAAACAAATATCTTGTAAGATCAAATTACGATAATGGTAAAAATAATTTAATTTAAGACTTGTTGAATGACTTTAAAGATTAGAATATGATATGAAGTGTAGCATAATTTATTCAATTTTGTTGAGTTGTTAAACACAAATCAAACAGTATCACGAAAGTATTGCCTTAAGTATATTACACAGTTATAATTTAATTTATGTTAATGTAAAATATAATTATATTTTTAAAGTTAAATTATAACAATATTCCAGATGCCTATTCAATGAGCACTACATACCTTGCCTCATGATAAATCAAATTTCATCGAAAACTGAACATAACAGGTGACTAAATGATTAGTATTTTGTCTTTTAATTTAACAATTTGTACATTTGATTTCTATCTTAAAGATTTGTTTATTGTTTGGAATTCACTGCTTTATTTAAAAATTACGATTTACTTAAAAATACATGTAACTCTATATAATTAAATTAAAATTGTTTCTTCCTACATTGAGGAAAATTCATTTACTAAAGAATTGACATTAATATTTTATGTAAATTTATTCTCCGTTCAATTATTCATTCATTCATTGTCGTGTGCCAGCCAGGCTGGCAATATGGGGTGCGCTGCTCCACTTTTTCAACCGAACCATATTTTGGTGTGGAGTCCGACTTCCTTAGTACACACGTGCCTTAGGACCCGTTTATATGGTAGGCAACCATTCACATCTCATTCATACAAGTAAAGGACAAAGACAGGATAGATAGAGAAAGTACATCCATGCCCGAACCGGGATTCGAACCCAGGACCTCCTTATCCGCAGTCAGGCACGCTGACCACTAGACAAGTTGGTCGGCTCCGTTCAATATTCCTGCTATAATTATCGAAGCTTGATATTAATTTCCCATAATCATTTTATTAAAATTTTTTAATCAAGATTTTTATTTTGTTTCAATCATTAAATTTTCAGAAAACTTTGCAAGGATTTCATTGAAATTTTTGTAGACTTCATATTTCTGAATGAAGCAATAAAATGTTTATTTCGTCCATTAATTTTTAAGAAAATTTCCTTTTTCCAAGATTATGATAGTTCTTGGATAAAGGAAATAGATTCATTTTCAATAACTAATATAAGTCAGAGAATGTTAATATCCAACAGTTATTTATTTAAAAAATTGACAAAATATATAGATTAAGTATTTCAATGATTTCATTAATAATACTGTCACGAATAAAAGTATTTATAAGTTCAATACATATGTGTATTCAAGTAAAAATGAATTGCCGAGAAGTATGTAATGGATGATAACGCGAAAACTGCCTAACACACACAGAAGTGTATAATGTTGTTGTACAATACTCTATATAAAGGTATTATGCAAACATATATTTTTTGTTTTTAGCTTTAATAAAGATTCGTATTGCATAAAAACAGTTTTTTAAATTAAATTAACTTAAATGATATTTATTCAATAGAAATATCCTAATTTATAAGTGTAATTAGTCTGTGCTGAAAATTTAACATAAACACTAAAAAAACACAAAAGAGAAAAGAATATACTATTTATTTAAAAATACATTACATACATACCTTTTTTTGTAAATATTAGTTTGTTAAGCCTATGTAAACATTTGATTCTTTAAAATATTTATATTTGATTCTTATGAAACAAATTTATTTTCATTTATTTTAATTTTATGTGTTATTATTATCAGAAATATAATTTCCCTTTTAAAAAGCTTTAACTTCAACGTATTTTCCTTAAAATGCAACAATATAACAATTATAAGTAACGGATACACTGAGGTTAACATCAATTATTGTACAAGATTACATGCATAATCCAGAACTGTTCTTCTCTGTTTTCGCCTTCAGGCTTGTTTTTCCAAAGCATTTCATAATTCAACACCAATTAAGTCAATTCCTGTAAGAGAATAAAAACTAAAACATCTATACGAACGATGCAAGATATTAATTACAAATCATATATGTTTAAATGAAGAAAAATATTCAATAAAACGAACCCAACAAGTTGAGTCACTAGACTGGTTCTATTAAAATATATTTATGTACCATTTATAATAGAACATCCATTAATTTTCAGAGAAAAAATTATTATTGAAAGTCAAGAAAATTCATAAAGAGAAAACATTAAATATTAGTACACATGATTTGATTTCCTTCATTTTATTTTAATAAAGATTTTTTTTTAGTTTAGTACAAGGATTATTCTATAATGAAAACGTTTCCCTTTAGAACAATTCAAATAAATTTCTACTTTAAAATTTAATCTACTATCTACATTTTCTTTCAATATCGTCTCATCGAAAACGCCCTTCTCTCAAAATGAATTTTCCTTTAAAACACTCCTACAATGCAGAATCAAATATTTTCAGCACCCCTTCAACCTTGGGGGAGGGTCACAATAAAAGTCATTCCTGCAAACAAACGAAGACAGAGCCTGCAAAGGAATTTCATTATCACTCTTTTCTTTTTAATAAATAATCATTAGTGGATTTTATGGAAATCGATCTCGAAGAAATTTCCATTTTCCGAGGAGCGATGTAATTAGACCAGTAACTTTGTGTTCAAACATTTCTTTCCCAATCCCAATATTTGCGACTCCTCCTCCTCCTTCTACACTCGATACAACTCCTTTATTTTTGCTTTCCGACTTTACAAACGCATCTTATTCTTTCTTTTTTACAGTTGGTTTCCATGGTGACAGGAGCTAACCTACGTGGAATGCTTCGAAATGTTTACTCTATTAAATATATATATATATTTTTTTATCCACCAAGTTAATTACTTGTTTCAAAATAAAGTACCGGGAATTCGAGCTAATTTCTGATATTTAATTGAAATTTTATTCCATATTTGTGTATGATATATGCAATATTTTATTTTTTACTTATGAATTGGAATTCAAAAATGAGTTGAATTCGATATTAACTGAATTTGCATTTTGTTAAGATATTAAAAAGAAAATCTAGGTAATGATAACTATGCACTGTGTTGATTGTATTATTTTGATTGAAATATTTTTGTATTTTATTTCTCTTTTTTAATATTCCGAAAAATTGAGAGTTCCATCTATTTTGATTAAACGATTTAAAGATAATAAAGAATTATTATGAATTTAAAATTTAATGTGTATATATAATAACAAATGAATCACCGAAAATGTAAGGCATATAAGGAAATTGAAGAAAGACATTTCATACGTAAATCCACTTTCAAGTTGTCAAACATGAAGAAGAAATAAAAGTGAAGAAATTATATTTTTGCAAAAACCTTACGGTTTTTCATTGCCACAAGTTATAAATTTAAGTGTTAGGCTTTTGTTTTTAGAATAAGTATAAATTTAGTTTCTGCTCGAATAAGTATAAAAAATATCACCGCGATTTAGTTGGTAGTATGCACTGAAATTAAAAAAAAAGGTTAAACTGGCAAGCTTGCATATTATTTGGAAGAGATATTTTGAGACCTAAATGTATATCGAGAAAATATAGGGCTTTATTTTTTACTTGTTAAGTTAGTTTAAGTTGATTTTATTATTTATAAGTTATTGGTGTTAAAGTAAAGATATTTTGGTGGTTCCTTTCTTATAGTACATGGTAATACCATGTCTCATATTGCTCAACTTGGGAAGAGTATGTTTGAAACTAAACCAATGAAATGTAAGGTGTGGAGGCATGTTTTTTTATGATTGGAATCTCGACGTGTATACCTGAGTATATATCATTACTAAATGAATTTATGGGTTCAGTGTAATCGTGTACCCCTTTATTTGGCGATAAACTTTAATTTCTGTTAACTCTGTTTTTATTATTTTGTTATAGTTTATGTGTAACGGCCACCTTGTAAGCCACATATTGGTGGGCATCAAAATTGTCGCCAAAGAAATAAGGGGTACTCGATTGTAAATTTTTACCATATATATATATATATATATATATATATATATATATATATATATATATATATATATATATATATATATATATATATATATATATATATATATATATATATATATATGTGTATATATATATATATATATATGTATATATATATATATATATATATATATATATATATATATATATATATATATATATATATATATATATATATATATATATATATATATATATATATATATATATATATATATAGTTTACATCATTTTACATCATGAAAGCAATTTTATTATATTTTGTTCATAAAATATCTTAAAATTATGCAATTTTACTTTTTTTTTAAGACATAACTGCAATAAGACAGCTTACCTTTGGAATCGTTCTAATCGATATGTACTATGAACACACAATGCAAAATTTTGTAAAGAAGAATTATGTTTCTTAACTAATAGATTTTTGCTTATAAAAGTTTTTGTTATTAATATAAATAGGGAGTTTTTATGTAAATTCTGTTACAGTTACTTCTAGAAATTTTTAAATAGTCTTGTTTTGAGAAAGTAAAATTTTGTCGTTATATATTTTCGCTGAAATTAATCAATAATTTTAACTAAAAATAAATTATTATTAGAAACTAAATTTCTCTCAAATCACTTAGAATTGAATGTTTAAACCGAAATAGTAAAACTTGTATAATTATGCAGTTATAGCTCACAAATAATGTATAATATTCCTAACTCTTCACTATAATAACAACACTGCATGTTATACGAAATAAAATTTATCTGGTAATAAAAAATATTAGCAGCATCGATTTAAGGACTTTTGCCATTAGAATAAATTCATTTTTATTATAGTTTTTAAAATATTGTATTTAGAAAACCTCATTATGTAAAAAAGTCATTTGTACAAAAATTAATTCATTTTTACAACAAGTATTTTCATTTGTCCTAAAAGAAAAGCAATTCCATTTTTCGATAAAAAATATATCATCATTGTAACATAATAAAAAGTAATTTACTTACAAGAACAATTATTTCACATTTTACATTATTCCCCTTCTGTCTAACTCAAAATAAACCTTCCCAAAGCAATCACTATTTTTAATATCCCCTCGTAAAATGCCTTAACGACAAGAAAACTCATACTAAAATGATTTATTTTAATTGGACAGTCCATTTGAAAACAAAGAAATAGAAAAATTATTTTAATGTAATTGTCCTAGGAAAATGTTTCCCTCATATTTAAGACTATATATACCTTTCTCTCATTAAGGTTATATGCGCTATTAGATATGCAATCATTTTGATTAGTACTTCTTTGTGGGTATTACCTTACCTGACCTTATCATATTTTTATATCTAAATTTGAAATATTTCAATTAAGAAGAGAAAATCAATCAAAATATCTAAATGATTACTTAAATTAGATGCAAAAGAAAAACCATTTAGCGAGAGTTATTAAATTTTGGAAAAAAAAAAGATAGCATTGCTTAATAAATTACCTTTTTCAAATGAAAATTTGAAACGGGAATAAAGAACATTTTTCTTGTTTTTCTCTCTCCTAAACAATACCTTCAGTTTTATTTAAAGTTATTCAGGAAATTTTAATTACATAGAAATGGTAAAGGTAAATTTAATTTACTTGTCATAAAGTTTACAATGATTTTGTGGGATGTCATTACATAAAATATTGGAAGGGAAAAATAATCAGTTTTATTTTTTAAAAACTAATTTGTGTTTTGAAAATGGGACTTTCATATTGAAAAAAAATGAACTGAGAGATATTATCATCTAACTTTAAAAATAATGAGTTATTTTTAGAAATAAAATAACCAATGTTTCTCATTGAATTTAAGTAGAAATTTATTTCATAAATACAGTTCATTATATTGAAAGAATTTTTTATTTTTATTATGTTAAACTCATTAATAAGAAGAGAAAAATTCGAAAATTAATTTAAGTAAAAATATTGATATTGTAAGCTCAATAATTTACTTAAAATAATCCAAATAATTATCTTAGTACATTCCTAATACTATTTAAAATTAACTAATTCCTAATACCATTTATTGTTATAAAGGTATATAGTTCAAGTTAGTTAAATAATTCTTACTATAGTTAGAAAAATGTAGTTCAAGTTGATTAAATTTCAAATTAAATAAGTTTCCAATCAATAGTTTTTAACATATTCACATAATTTTTTTATAATATTAATGCGTTATTTTTTAATTAAAAGAAAAATTATATTTCAATATTGATTATATATTGAATTATATACAATATTGATCATTTTATAAAACTAATTCTTGATTTAATCAGCATAATCTTTTCACCTGCAGTAAATTTTTAGGACTTTAAATTTAGTAAAAATTTTATTGTGAAATAATGTTACATAACTGTTATTAAAACATTGCTTAAATATTATACACAAAAGAAACTTGATTTGAAAAATATATATACAATGATTTTAAGCATTTCGTATAATTTAATTTAGCATTAAACGTAGAATGCTTTCAAAAAAAACTGCGCTTTTTAAATTACTTAAATTTTTTGATAAAATATTAAAATACTCAAAATATTTTGATTTCAAAGTTAAATATGATTAATACATTTTAATGTATGAAAGTTTATGGACAATAATCAATTAACAAAGCATAAATACATATTTAGCTAATTAATTATTAAAGTATGTAATAATAAAAAAATATTTACTTAAAAATTCATTTACTTTAGTCATTATTTAATGATTGAAATAAAACATAATAATAAAATTGAATACTAAAATTTAAACATTTGATTTTCTTCATTCAATATTCTGAATACTGTTAACTCTTTTTATAATGTATGAATCATTGTGCTTTTTACAAACAATAACATTTTTTTCATTAATCAGTATATCAAGACAACAATACAAAAGTTGTTTTTCAGAGACGTTACATTATGTTGAATTTTGAAAATTTATATATATATATATATATATATATATATATATATATATATATATATATATATATATATATACATCATGAATTGCATATATCAAGAAATATGTACTCGTATAAAAATCATTGCACAATTTTTTAAATAATAACACATATCCTTACTTGTAACTAATTTAAAATAAGATTCGTGTCATTTTTCTAATATAAAATCGATGAAATTTTTCATCAAAAGCTGCAAAAATACCTAACAAAATCAAAAATCATTATTGATGAACAAGAAAGCGGAAATTTATTATATGATTATTTATGATCACTTTTTCTAAGTAAACTTCTGGAAATAATTCAACATTTTCTGTCAACATGGTAGATTCAAGGAAAACAGCACCGCGCAAATGGCCTTGGCATCATATATTAAGGTTTCATTTCTAGGGTGCTTAAGTGACAATGTATGAAAGAAACCACTTATCCGGCTCTTTAAGAGGATATTCCTTATCATTTCACTCTTCCTCCTTCCATATCTTGGAATTCACTTACATCTTCATGCAACTACTCAAAAAAGTACTTTTTTTTCCTTAACTCACCGAGCAAAAGTAATTTTTTTAAGAAAAAAAAAAACGATGAAACACACACACACTGAAAAATAACGAGGTACGATATCTCAACCACAAATAAATTAAGAAGCGAACAAAGATTAATTTCGATTTAGCACCCTAGAAATTTCCCAGCTCACCGGGAAAAAAGTGTAATTAATCAGTGCATTATCTGCCGTTTGCAACTTTTGGATCTTTTCTTTTGACAAGATAATGGCCAACATGATAGATTGAAAACTAACAACAGGAGAAAGCTACCTTCTCCAGCTTATGGGAACGCATAAAAAAGTAAGGAAAACTCTTTTCTTATACACTTTTTTTATTTCGTCATTTTATTATTACTGAGGAGTGTGATGAAGTATTAAAAACACCATCAAGAAAAAAGTGTTGAAAAATTCTTCTTTGCTCCTATGGGAACTCTACACATAAGCGGCTACTGATGGATGAAAGGTTTAAAGTAATTATTTGTTACCATTTTTTGCTGTTGATTTCATACATACATACATCTGTGGGGAGATGCGTAACTAATGACCATGGCTTAATTCAAACACCATGTTAGTGATTTCACCTAAGAAACGACGTTATTGAATTTCATCTCTCACGAAAACTAGGTATTAGTAGTCTTCTTGTCACAACATTGTTAAATTCACTATGCTTAAAAGATCTACAATGAATCTGCAGAATTTTATGATCATTGCCATAGGGAAAAATTATTATAAATTCAAGTTATTCAACTGCCTGAATTAAGTACAAGCTTGCAATCAATGAGTCAAATCAACATATGAAAGATTGGTTATATCAAGAAACTTTTGTAACCAAATTTATAGGATCATGACAAGGAAAATAACCAAGTAAATAAATTTTTAACAATGAAAAACTGTTAAAAAATATCATGTATTTATTATTTATTATGCAATGAAATGCAACCATAAAATTTTGATGTAAATCACACGATAACAATATATTCATGCTTACAAAAATATTCATTTGAGTAATTTTTCAAACTAGACCATTGATTATAATTTGTTTACTGTTATAAGTTTAATTTTTAGTGCTGTTTCGTGTGTTGTTATACCTTGAATGAAGTATCTTAAACAGCATTTCATTTAAAAAATTTACTATTAACTTTATTACTTAGATACAGTATTTAAAAGGAAAAACAATTATTTTAATAAGGTATTTTGTTTTTAAGCAAGTTTCTGTATCTTTTTCTTTTAATGGTTTTTTAAGACCAATTTAGTAGAAAATATGTCACTGAAAAGATATGTTCCACGATTTATCAAATGTTACAAAAAATTTTGAGTGTGAAATGAGTATTTTAACAACACTTTAATGTAAGTTAACGACATAACATAATTGAATTACTATTATATTACTAGTAAGAAATAATAACATTTCTAAAATTAGTACATACATTAAGTAACCTTTCTTATTACTAATAATTCACAACAATAACGAGTTTAATTTTGCTTATGATAAATATAGCAGCACATATTTAGAATTACGAAAAATATTTTTTTATCTCCCAAGCAGAAGTTTTAATAGAAACTAAATTTTTAATTACTGAAAGAAAAACTGCATTTCACATTTTGCATGAAACTTGCGATACATATTTAAAATGTGAAATTGCAACATTAATAATTATAAAATTTTAATTTTTAAATTAACGTTATGTATTAATTTAAAAATCATTTATTCTTCTGAAATACAACTTATATAAGTCGCATTTGTGTTAAAAAATACATAAATATAAGTTTCATATCAGCTAAGATTTCCCCATATTTCATATTGTCGATTATCAACCAATAAGATTTTGTTAATTTTTTTAAGAAATTCCATTTAAGAAAGTTATTTTTTTGAGGATATATACTTTTAGTGAGCATTTCTTTGTTAAATAATTTTTATGTACAAAAATGCATAGCAATTTATTATTCGTAATGAAATGTGAATGAATATTTACTTTTAAGGCAAAATGTTTTCTTAAGTATTTGTGTATAATTAAAGTGAAAAAATGATATTTTATTCTTAAGAAATATATTTTATTAATCTTATAATTATTGCTGAAAAAATTTATTAGATTATTGAAAAAAAAATAATAACATATGCATGTCAAATTCACAATAATCAGCAAATCTGAATATCCTAAGCAATTCAACCACTTTATTATCATTTCTCTTTTCTTAACTCCTCGTTTACAAGATTTGATAAGCTGTGACGAAATAGATTGTCGTCCATCGAAAAGACATCAATAAAAAGCGTTGTAGTCGTCCATGATAGAAAGTTTTCACTGTATGCACCCTAACGATTATTCATTTCTCTTGTACTCCTTAAGAGATTTGATTTCCATCATTTACAAAAATGAATCTACTTAAGGCCTTCACAAAGGCCGTCTTTCTTCTTAGTTTCATTCTTTCTTTCAAATGCAGAACCGACAAGCCATGAAGACTTTTGACTAATTTGTCGCCCTTCTTTTGAGTCGTGGCCCCAAGACGACGTATCCATCCATCATCATCCCTCGTCATTACAAAAGAGACGTTACTTGGTTGAATCGACACTTGCCCGACACCTCTGAGTGATGCTAAGAATATTATTTTCATCATTATTGGTGTTATTCATTAAGCTCCATTAGAATGATGGTGTTTGTCAATTAAGAGGAAATTCATTTTAATAAATAAACTTGAATGAAAATATGGATTTCGCAACAAAAATGAGGGTAATATGCAATGGCTTCTATCTCTTAGAAGAAAGACTTGGTAAAAAGAGTAATAAAAGAAACAGTGTTCAATCATGATTCATTAAATGTAATTAAAATTTATACTTACATTTTTTTATAAGTGTGATAATAGTTTGCCAGGAAATTAGAATATATATATATATATATGTATATATATATATATATATATATATATATATATATATATATATATATATATATATATATATATATATATATATATATATATATATATATATATATATATATATATATATATATATATATATATATATATACTTCTATACTCTTATTACATAAATGTACCTATTATAATATATTTAAGAAAGTTTCAAATTACTGCCATTTTACCTTTTTAATATGTCTGTAATAATAAGGAAAATTAAGATCCAGTTTCTGCTCTCGGTATAAATATGGGAGAGAAGAGTTTCTGAAAGCATTTTTTCCGATAGTTTAAGCCATGAATTCAGGGCTTTCACATAGTAACTTCATATGTAATATCATGTAATATCATAAACATTTTTTACAAATTTATATAATAGTTTATGAAATACCGGATGTTATAAAGTATACAATTAATTCATTTTAAAACTCTACTTTATCTTCTTAATTAGCTTTTAATAAACAGTACATATGTATATAGAATTATAAAATTTTCTTATCAAACATTACTGTATTTATCATTTGCTCAAATATAAAACATTGCTTGGAACTCAAAATGCAACACTATGAAGGAAGTATGTAAATCATAAGAAGTATACTATATGAGTTAGTGGCAATGATAAGTGCAAATCATTAGCAGTGAAGATCAGAGGTACAACACAGACAACTGTACTGCCACAAGTGAGTTCCGTATAAAGAAAGAACAGTTGCCCATTTGAAATAGGGCAAATTTTTTTTCATGAGTTTTTTTTTCAATTTCTGAGTACGTTTTTAAGTATTCCAAATAGCTTTGAGCTTCTATCGAGCCTTGTAGCATCGAGCTTCTTTCATGCAAATTTCCCTCCAGCAAATTTTTGAACACAAGAAGAATAGTAGCATATAAGGATTGCAAATTATCCTTTAGAGAAATAGGTGATTATCTACTATGAAATCAAGAAATTGTGATACAAATCTAAAAGCCCTGTATGTAGTAGGGAATGGTTGATAGACGTAACTGATCACAGCCACTTCGTGTGATGACAGGCATATTGTGCGTATGGCAGTGATATATCATTCAGTCCATCACGAACCACATCACAACATACTCAGTTTGTTACGCATCATTTGTTATGCACTCTTACACTTCAACATCATTTGTTGTTGAGTGGAATGTTTTCATAGCATCCATTGATTGTTTACCCTTGATTCAACACCATATGCATTTGCGGGGCCAATGGTGCAATGAACGATGAACGTAGAAAATGGAACAGAATTTTATTATCCTTATTGACGAATTTCTTTAAATATTGCAAACTAATGATGTTGAAATCTAGTCTGAAGACACCAGACTAGATTCCGACAAACGTGGGGTTCAAAAAAAGACTACTGAAATGCTGCATTATGTATTGCCACACTAGTCCTGCACGCTGTACCATAATTTAGGGTGATAAGGATTTCATCTTCATATCTCTCTATAGTGCACTGAAGAACAAACGCTATATTTCTGATGTGTTAGAGCCCGTGGTTCTTCCATACTTATAACATTTTCCAACAGTCATATTCCAACAAGATAATGAGTGAACGCAAGTGGCCCGCAACGTTGAAGAGTTCCTTACCCATTAAATTACTTCCATGACTTGATTGTTTTGCTGATCTATCATCAATCGAAAATATGTAGTTAATATTTGTTGAATAAATATTTGTATTATAAATATTTGTAAAACTGGCCCCGAATACATCCCTCGCTGATACATCACATCAACTATGGAAAAACCTTTTTCAAAAAATCATGAACTGCTACACCCTGAGGATACATTCAAAGTCTCTTTGATTTTATTTTAAGTGTGGAGCAGTAGTTATAGTCAACAAAAACGTGTACACTAATTACTGATTTTGGACTCTGGGATTGGTAAAGTGAAGTAAGCTGGTGCAACAGCAACTACTGATTTATATATATATATATATATATATATATATATATATATATATATATATATATATATATATATATATATATATATATATATATATATATATATATATATATATATATATATATATATATATATATATATATAATAATATATATATATGTATGTATGTATGTATAAGAAATTGAATATATTTATATAACTAAATGAAAATATAATTTTAAGATAAAACGCTTATTTTAAAGAAATGAATCCAAATTTTTCCAATGTTTTTTAGCTAGTATTTTTTGCAAATTTATCTACAGATTATAACTATTTTAATGAAGTAACTCTTTAATTGGAGTTTGTTGAACTTTTTTCCAATCCAACTGTCCAACTGACATATGATTAATTTATCCATTTTCTATATCCTCATCTACATTTCTAACAATGGGGCTCTTAACTAGTTGGAAAAAATCAATACATTTCTGAAAGAAATTAATTACAGCATCTAAACCGTAACACCCTTACATTACGAATGATCGGTTCATTTGCACTTGGAAAGGTGAAAAAAATAAGATTTATATTCATTGCCAAAAGCATCAAACTACCTTACAACTGGCAACTTAATTAGCAAAACAAAAAAGAAAAAAGAGAAAAAAAGAACTCCACTCCTTGAAAGATTCTTGACGAGAACACGTGAAAAGTGGGTGTAACCATGGCTGTATGTTAGTTTTCTTTGTTTATTCTTCTCAAACGGAAACATTCGATTACTCTCAATGATTAATACTAGCTCTAATTAACGATTTATTTGACATTCAGTTTTACCTACGTCATGAATAATAATTAAACATATATTAAAGTAGTTAAATTAACTTGCTTAGTTGAGTGAAAACAAATCATTTAGACCATGCTTAATTCTGTAACAAATGGGAATAAAATTAGCCAAATTTACTTAAACTTTAATCACTGCTTTTAATAAATTTTTCTTCAATTTTTTCAATTATATATATATATATATATATATATATATATATATATATATATATATATATATATATATATATATATATATATATATATATATATATATATATATATATATATATATATATATATATATACAGAGAGAAAAAGAACATCTAGAAATACTCTCTATATATTGTATGTTTCCCTTTTTTCCATTTCCATACGCAGTCGCACATAAATAATATTAACAATTTTTGTTTACGTTCAGAAGATATTTCTGAAAATTCAATATATTTTAAAACACGCAATACTTGATTGAATTTTATTGATAAGTAAGTGTAGTTAAGGATGTATATAATTCTAAAAAGAGCAAAACTATTTCATTTCAGAGGATAAAGTAATTTGACTGACATCGTGAATGTAAAACCAATCATGTTTAAAAAAATCTTTGATGTTATAAAATCTTAAGTATTTTATGTATATAAATAAAATTTGTGTTTCTAATTTGTGTACTAAAATTTGCTTTTTAAAAGTATATCGTTTAAATTTGGCTTATTCCATTTAACTCATTAAACTCAATTATGTAAAAGCATATCTTCCTTTGTCGTTTCCGTAGAATTCACTGAAAATAAAACTTATATCTTCTGTATGGATCTTATATATACTCTATTATTTTCAAATGTTTAATTCCTGTACATAGATAATAAATACAGAAATTGTAAAGGATTAATGAAACATAAATTTTGCGTGATTAATAAATTGTAATAAATATATTACGGAACATAACAAGTAATTTAAGATATTTATTAGATCTATATATATTTCATTAGTGTATCATTTAGAACTTAAATATGATTTGTTCATAGGTAAAACTGCCAAGATATGTATCTTATTTAGCATTTCCGTTTTTTGTCCAAATATATGAAACCAAATATCAGTTATACCCCCGGACGCCACTTTTAAATGTATTTAAATCTCAGCTGTTCTTTTTTATGATGACAACTTGATATTTAAGTAAGTCAGAACTGATTTATCTTAAATCAGTTTCAAGAACTAGTTTAATTTCTTTGAAATTGATTTGACACTATCTTGTTTTCTTGTTTGTTGTTGTTGTCTTGTTCCCGCTAGGAAGGCATAATGGGATGCTCTGCTCCACTTTTTCAACTGAACCATATTTTGGTGTGGAGTATGACTTTTTCAGTACACACATACCTTAGGTACCCGTTTATAGAAATCATAATTTACTCCATTTTGGCCAATACATGTAGAAAAAATATGCTCAACTATGAAATTTTCAAACATATCATGTAATTTATAATATCAACGAATAATAAATAAGATTTTGAGAACTAAAAAAAAAAGCCTATATATCTTAAATTATATAATCTATTATTTTCTAGTGTAAAGCTGGTTGTTTTTAGTGAGATGTCTAAGTTCAATTTGATTTAATTTTAAATTGATTAAAAAAGTGCAGTACGAATGGGGTATTATGAGCTGTGCTGCATTTGATCTGATAACGTAAACTTTTTATCCAATATTTTATAAGAACTACATTTTAAACTCTTTTACTCTCAATCATTAGGTAGTCTGAATATAAAAACTCTAAACAGAATTTATCTCAGGATAGAGGCGACCAAACGTCATATAGTATTCAATATATACATCTTGCTCATATCACTGATTCATCATATTTCCTTCTGCCCATTGAAACTATGAAGACAATTAATTTGTTTTGTAATTTTGAGTCATTGTCAAATGATGTTGTATTCAACAGAACTATATTGGTTTGTTTATCATTATTCAGTAGTCATTTTTTTTTGCACACGACGGCTAATTAGACCAGTACTTACGGTTTCAACTGAAGTAAATTTCTATTCTTCATATTTCCAATCCTGACCAATATCAGAGCATTTATCCCTACAAAAATGCATTGCATTTCTCAGTATGATAGTCTTCAACAGGATGAGATATCAGACTTCCAAGTACTAAAACGGCACCAGTCCGCATTAGGCTCCCTGTGTTAAGTAAACTCATATGACATTCTTGAGCAGATGGAATATATTTTGACAATGACATCAAACGTTAGCTTAGTAATTTACATGGAACAGAATATTATTTTTAATGTTAAACAGTTTGGGCTCATCTTTATGCAATAAGGAAAACGATTCATACATATTTTAATACCACAAAAATCTCTTATATTTCGACAAAATCTGTACTCAGGTGCTTTATACTTTCACAAACTGCTTATCATTATTCTTCTCATGATGTGTGACAGCTGGCTCTCGAAAACATAAAATAATTAAAAAGTAAACGTTTACCCGTAAATCGTGATTAACCCTCGTGAGAAACTGTTCTTGAATAATAACAGGTAATCAGAGCACGCTAAATAGTAATCAGCGTTATGAATGAGAAACTTTTAAAATTATTTGAATTTCTTTTGGTCTAATAACCGGTGCATAAACGCACACGTCGAAATTTGACGAATATCATTTCCATTTTCTGAAGGTTAAAACACTTCTTTTTTTAATTCATCTTCAACTCTAAATCATTATAAATTTGTGGCCATGCTTATAAATACTATCTGAAACGATCTGTCAAAAGTGATTAATTGGCAGTTACAGCTGAATTCTAAAGGCACTCGCAATGCGTTGTGTTATTGCGGTTGAGCAAATCAAAGGGAAATTTTTTTCATCTCCTACTTTTTCTTGGAACTAATAGCTAATTATACCTGCTAAGTACGCATAAGTTAATTTAAGGGACAAGTTACAAACTGTATCATCTAAAGTGGACAAGAGAAATTCAAAAATGGAATTATTTTAAGCAATTTAATATTTGTTAAGTTGTAAATTAATATTTTTATAAATTCTTTTTCTGTTCTCATCAAAGATGATTTATGTGAGTTATTTCACTTTAAATATATATTTAATTTTTAACTAAAACTCTTTAAATACATTAAAAAGGATTGAGTTTTAAGGAGATTTCAAATGATTAAAATGTTCAGCAATTTTTTAATCAGTAAAAAAGGATAATTTTTTAAAAAAAAATGCAAAGTAAAATGGGAGCCGATAAGATTGCATTTATTCAATCACATCAAATAGACTGAAAAGAGAAATAATAGTTTATAAATCACTAATAGTATAATAGTAAAATAGTAACTAAATGGGTAAATAATACACTCCGTATATTATTTACCCATTTAGTTACTTTTATTAAGTTTTATATAAGAGGAAAAAAAAACCAACCGATGACTGAGTGGTCCTGACTCTTGAGCTGTGGGTTTCGGGTTCAAATCCCGGTTCGGGTATGGGTGTTACTTTCTTTCTCTGTTCTCTCTGTGTTTCTCTGTCCTTTCTTCTGTGATGATGTATGAATGTGGCCCACCCTATAAACGGGTTTGTGGTGGTATGGTGCGGGCAACGCAACTCGCCTCCGTGACTTGGTTCACATGTGCCCGCTGGGTAACGACAAATGAGTAGCAGTTTTTGGCTTTGTTGTGGCATAGAGTTCGTCACCCAAGTGCCCACCATTGGAAAAAAATATTAGAGAATAATATCGAGTTTGTCACTTTTACGAATATCTGTATTATTTTCTAATATAAGCATTCCCTGATTTTTATTTAACATAATTTTCATATTATGAAATATTTCTTCTGGTATTGGATACATTTAAATAAATCGTTTGCTTTGACTGTCTTATTTGATAGCATCATACATACTTGCTTATTGCGTAATAAGCACTCACTACAACTTAGTTTTTCATACAAAATGATAAAAATCGGGTTTTGAAAGCGAATTAGTGAGATTTTGTAAGTTTGTTTTACTTTTTCAGCATATTTTTCTTTTTGAAGGTTTCTTCAAAAAGTGTAAGTTTATTTACATGTCCATCAGTAAAAGACATAATAAACATCTAGCACTTACAAAAGAAAGATATGAAATGTAGGAAACAAAAGTGAGACTAAGTTACTGGTAATACAATTTTCGTAAGAAATAGCAACGTGTAATAACAATTTCAATTTATGATTGAATTCCAAGCAGTCTGCTGACAATGGGTTTAGCGTAAATTAAGTTGTTAAATCTATTTCAATGCAGTTTCATTTAATCAATTTTCAGTGTTATTTTTCATAATTTTATACAGAGAAAACTTTTAAATAATTTTGGTTGTGTTTTTAAAATCGACTTTTATTGTTAACTCAAATAGCAATAAAGATATTTTCTTTTAGAAATTTTTTGCAGAAGAATCTATGTACGCTGTTATGGTATATGTCTTTTCCAAAATAAACATGATATTACTCATATTTTTTGGTAGTTTTTATTTTGAGTTGGCAGAAGGTTGAATGGTTAGCATTTCTATGTCTTTAAGCTGTTGGCCACGGGCTCGAACCCCGTTTCGGACATGGATTTTCTTTTTTCTCTATGTTTCCTTGTCCTTCTTTCAAGTTTAGATGGATGAATGCGACCTTTATAGTTTGGATGAATGAATGTGGTCCACCCTATAAACGGATTTATGGTGTAGGGATGTGGTAATGCCACTCGCCTCCCTGATTTGTTTCACTGATGTCTACTAGATGACGATAAATGGGTAGCAGTTTCCGGCCTTGTTTTGGCGAAGGCTTAGTAACCCAGTGCCCACTGATTAAAAAATAAATAAATTAGCCTTGAATTTTGTTGAATTTTCTGTAAAGTAACTATATATTTGATTCAGATATATTTACCAATCAATTTTCCTGAAAATCAATACTTTTAAATTTCTAATGTGGTATATGGCTTTGATAACCGTAAATTATTTTAAATAATATATATATATATATATATATATATATATATATATATATATATATATATATATATATATATAATATATATATATATATATATATATATATATATATATATATATATATATTGTATTGCAAATATAATGTACATATTGTATTGCAAAATACATATATAATAAATATACATATTGTATTGCAAAATTAATGATGTTTTGTATTTCAGGGGAAAAAATCTTCATTAAATACTTTATGGTCGTTTATTGGAACAATTACAGCACGAATTTACTCCTCTATCAAGGTAAAAAAAGATTCTAATTAAATTGTCGTGTGTTTCAGGCTATTTTTTTCTTTAGATGTAATGTTATGCAATTTTTAATTTCATATTTTTATTTTATTAATTTCGACAATATTTTTCACTTTATTTTAATTAGCATTTCAATTCAAAATTTAATTATTTTCAATTTTTATAGATTTTATTTAATTTTGATTGTAATATCATGTTTATTATATTTTTATAATATATGTTTTTGATTATATATACATACATGTGTATGTATAGCTTTTTTGTTTTCTTTCGATAAAAAATAAAAATCAAAGGTGTTTTTTATTCGGTGAATGTTTTAGTAGAAACCCCTCGTCTTATACGTATGTAAAATTTTCTCTTCCTTAGTCCTCTATTGACTGCTTAAATAAATCTTATAAACTGTATTATCGGATTAAGTTCTTTACTCTTTCGCTTCGCATCTTAATTAGTTGTAAACATCAATAACAAACAAAGAATTTAATTAAAAGTTCTTAGTATTCTTTTATTCTAAATAAAAAATTTTATCATTATTTTTAAGAAAATAAGTATTGATCCTTTAATTACATCATTCATTAATGTTTACATATTTCCGCTTATATTCTTATTATCTAATTTGCATATTAGAAATAAATTATTTATATGACCATAACTACCATCGTATTTAATCAATTTAAAACTGACATCAATGTATCCTGTGTTTGAATTGCACTTTTTTTAATTAAGCAATCATGGCTTTTATGTTATTCACGGATAACCTTTTGTAATTGATAAAGGTTATTCATGTGTTGCACGAAGAATAGAATGAAAATAGACAAAAATTATTGAATGTAAGAAATGTTATGCGTAATAGTAATTTCGGTACTGCTAGGAAGATGTCAACATACATCGACCCTAAAAATTTCCAGATTACCGCTAGTTATTTCCAGATTACCACAGATCATTTTCGTTGGCATTTGTTTCAAGTGCAGGTTAGTCTTCACGATGCCATTAGATCAGGACCATTGTTCATCGTCTGACCCCTCAAGGTCTAAATTATTAGTGTCTGCTTAAAAGGTTGACTTAATATAACAGACACTTCCATTTGCAATAAAATCGAGATAGAGTCATAAGAGTTTCTTAGCAACATGATGCTGCATTTTCATAATACTTAAGCAAACATCAGTTTTTTTAAAGCAATGTCTGCGATCTTCTACAAGTCTGACAGCAATTTCGTGACATGTAGAAGCCCGCTGTAAATGTGACCTTGCTGAAATACCATCATGTCTGGGAACACAATCAATCACCACTGCTCCACATTGTTGGTAATACGATGCTTCAGAGATTCACTGATAATGGACAATGTATTCTATTTGGTAAAGCTACATATCCTTAAGACGATTCCAAATGTCATATATTATCATAATAACACCATATTTCAGCTAGTAAGAATCTGCCATCTTACTGAGCAAGATATTAGTATGGTGTTTGATCAACCAGGATCTTTCACCAATCACATTTGGAACATGATTGAGCATTTTGTTAATTCTATGTTTGGAAGATGAGCTCTTTTAAATAGTTGTGAAGAAAGGAATATCTATACCTCAAAACGCAATTCACATATTCTTTAATTTTGTAAATAAATTTGGTGAATTTAAATTTGGGATTATTAAAGATGTTGTTGTGTGTGTAGATTGTATTACTCAGAAGTATGACTTAGCATATTATTGAGAGAGCTGTATAATCGCTCTGCTTAAAAGTGCATATCTTATCATTTGTTAGTATATATGTTTTTCATTTTATTATTTTATGCCTTTTTACCATTATCGCCTGTTTATATCATAATAACATATTTTATGGTTTGTAAATGTCTCTTTTTTGTCGATTTTTAGCTCTTTCTAGATATGTATTCTAGGTGTATTTTTACTGTCTCATACAAATTACTAGCTGAAACTGAAATATATACAAGTATGACAAATAATAAATGTGGTACAAATAACTAGACATTATCAATGATTCATTTATTCTTCATTGCTAAAATTTACATCTCAGCTCACGAATGCCATTATTTTTAATTCTTTGGCTTGAATATACTGAATCTTCGAAATATATAAGATCCTAAGTTTCGCCTCTATAATTGTTGAAAAACTAAAAAAGAATCCTAGGTTTTTGCATGCTGCATGCACATTTGCCTTAATGATTGGTTGTTTCATTCCTTGCAGCATTCCGAGTTTCATTCCTTGCAGCACCTGAATGACAAGTTCTTCCCGAGAAATGGACAGATTATATTAAATGCCTTGAATCAGTTTCCAGCACTTAAGTTATCCAGAGCGAGTTATCACAATGAATATGTCAAACATTAATAAAAGATAGCTTTGCAAAAGGAAACTAGAACGTTTTCAGATAATAGTTCGAAAAATACGCATTGATTTTATGATATGCATACTTCTATTTTGACATGCTATGATAAATATTCTTAAAATATATCTCTAGTGTTAAAATATTTTTAAATGCTGTAGATTCTTAAAAATTTAATTTATGCATTAAAAATGTTGAATAAAAAGATTAGATGGTAAACATATCTTTAATTTTTCGAAGAAATTAATATTTTTAATAATTACTCAGATTAATTATTAGTAAACACACATATTAATGCATCAATGATTAAAATTAAGTATATGCATTTTTATATATATTTTTTGCGAAAAACAATATTGCTTGGTTCTCATAAAACGTATGTGTTACATTTATTCAGGAAATTTTCCAAGCATTTACAAATCTAATATCGCTGACCGATGGCTGAGTGGTTAGCGCTCCTGACTCTTGAGCTGTGGGTCCTGGGTTTGAATCCCGGTTCGGGTATGGATGTTACTTTCTTTCTTTGTTCTCTCTGTGTTTCTCTATCATTTCTTCCGTGATGATGTATGAATGTGGCCCACCCTATAAATGGGTTTGTGGTGGTATGACGCGAGTAACGCTACTCGCCTCCGTGACATGGTTCACAGATGCCCGCTGGATAACGACAAATGAGTAGCAGATTCTGGTCTTGTTGTGGCATAGGGTTCAACCCTCAAGTGCCCGCCGTTGGAAAAAAATCAAAAACAAATCTAATATCTAAAATCATCCGAGCTTAATTCTTCTGGTAATAAAATATAAATACGATTTCCATAATTTACAGAAATTTTTGCCTTTCTAATATGAGCATGTTTAAGATAAATTATTTTCATAAGTTTCACTGATAAATGATTCCTTTTTTGTTTTCATGAAGGATAATTCACACCCATGAAATTATCTAATTGTTAAAATTATATAAGAAATTCCTAAAAAAATTTTAAAGGGAATTAAATAGTAAAGTGTTAAAAAAATTTAACAAATAAAGTGAAATACTTTATCCTTCCAAATTTTTAACATATTCCTTTTCTCGTACAGTAGTTCATGTAGAAATTCAACAACCCGTGAAATCTATCCTCATATGCAATGTTTCTTCTTAATTTCATTGATTAAAATGAACTAAAAAAGTTGTGAACCGGCAGTTTAAGCAATATAAAGCACAACGGAAAAAAAAGTTTCATAAGCATTTTATTTAAAGTAAAGCACATTATTTTTCCCACTTTAAAATTTAAACAAACATGTTTTAATGATAATAAATAAATTGTGATTGTATTTAATAAAACAAAATAAGAGATCAGAGTTATTTTGATAGTTACTTAGATTACCTGTATGCATTATTTCCTTGCATAAAGTTTCGTAAAGTGTTTGTGGATATATGTGTTGCAATGGAGGAAACTAGGAAAAGTCTGAAAGATCCATTCCTACAGAAACACCATACCTAACTTTTATTTAATATTAAGATCAATAAACATTTAACAAAGATTAATTCTTTATAATCAAAAACATCTATTTTTTTTTACTTTGAAGATATTGAAGCTAACTGTTTAAACTACAAATCACTTTAAACTTTACACGCTGAAAAATTAAAGACTGTCCAATAATGAAAATTACCTAATTTGAGTTTTATAAGTTAAATGGCGAATCAAAAATTGTCAAACATTTATTAAATTGATGATAAAATATCAATATATTTATTTTAATAAGAGATAGACACATGTAGGTTAAGAGCGCCTATCTTGAAAATGCATTAATGATTATACTTTTATTTCCTCTTTTTCTAGATTTAATTAATTAGATTGCTGAGAAAACTTATTGTAAAACAATAATAAGATTAAACGTAAAGACAAAATAAATGGTAATCTCTCTTAATGATATATTTCGTATTTCAATAAGACTTATTGTGTGTGTGCGTGTGTTAGAAGCAAAATATATTTTTAAATGTTGGATCTAATCAAATTTGAGTGTATTATTTTTCCTTGAAAGATCTAGGAAAGAAAATCGTTCACCTCATAATCCACCCCATCGGAGGCGTTACCGAACGCTTTAACTAATTAGCGAGCTAATGGGAAGCTCGCATGCCCGGATTTTTCTTGGTGGGCGGGGTCGCATTTTCGCTAAACGCTGTTTCACCCTTTAATTAGGTGGCTTTTCATTTTCCACCAAATAACAGTGGACAAGTCTCATTCTTCCCAGAATTCCATGCCTGTGACCTGCCGGGACGCTGGGACATTTAATTACTGCCTTCTTGCCTGTTCCCTGAGGGGAGGATTCCCTCCCCCCTTTTTGTCTGCAAAGAGGATTTAGGGAATTTGTAAGGGTTATAATTACAATAAATAAATCGCAAGTCTGGAAATACATTGAAATTTTGAACAAAACAAATTTCGGTTATAACTGGATTTTTCAGATTCTTTCGCGCGTGTTTGTTTTGTACTTATTTATTAATTATAAGTTTTACGCAATTTTATATGTTATTCTTTTCCAAAATTGTCTCGTAAGAATAAAACTTTTTACTATTTAATTAATAAGAAAAATTTAAAAATAGACTGTGGAAAATATTTAAATTTCAAAGTACAATTTTTACTCACAATTAATACGATTCCTTTATTTATTTCAAAATATGACTATACATTTGCTTTTTTATAGAGTTATGTGCAAAAATTATGCATTTCTGGGCTTTTACCACAGCATAAATAGCTTAAAAATCCTCCTTAAAACATAAAAATATCTATTAATTAAACTAAATTAACACTGATTAATTTATTTAAAAAATATCACGCTTAAAACAACCTTTTCCGGTTTTAAAATTATTATTCTTTTGTTTTGAATTATTTTAAAATATAAATATCATGTACTAAAAGGCTTCTATTGTTAAAACACGTATTTTTAGCACGAAAAATTTGAATTTTGTTTTCTTCAAGTAAATGTAGTGTTTAACATTTCGATATTGATAAATTTTAATTTAAATCTTATTAATATTTTCGATCTTTCTAATGCATGATAGATTCAGAATCAATGGAAATATTTCATGTATTTCATCTTGAAAAAGAAGGCAATAAATCCTGGAACCATAAATAAATTGCTATTATTTTTAAGAAAATACTTATAGGGAAATGTAAATCTGACAATTATCTTAATAGTGTATAAGTGAAACTATAACTCTGCGTCAAATTTATTTAGATGTGTCAGAGAGATGATCGCTGCCCAACTTGTCTAGTGGTCAGCAGCCTGACTGCGGATTGGGAGGTATTGCGTTCGGATCCCAGTTCGGGGATGGATGTACTTTTTGTCTCTCTTTGTTCTTTCCTTGCATGAATGGGTTGTGAATGGCTGCCTTCCGTTTATAGAAACTGGCTCCTTTGGCACGTGTGTACTGAGGAAGTCGGACTGCACACGAAATCAGGGTTCAGTTGGAGAAATGGAGCAGCGCACCCCATAGTGGCATACTTGCTGGTACAAAACAACAACAACAGAGAGAGGATGGGGCTCATTTTTATAATTAACATACACTGAATATTTAGTATAAGGTTTCTAATTATTTTATAGTATCTGCAACTTTAATTAATCTTAGAAATTTTGTCTGGAATTTGTGTCTGTAAATAGAATGCAAAATTAAGAGTATAAGATAAAAATCTTTCACATGTGATAATAAAGATGGCTTGCTATGGAATATATTGCTCATGGAACGGAAATATTAGAATTATGATTGAATAATGAATCAATTTTTTTTTGGAATTTTAGTTCCATTCACAAATTAAATCATTAAATGTTTTGCTTGTATGTTATTTGAATCATCCTAAAATCGTCTTAAATGCTGTTTTTGATCAAATTATTAAAGTTATTGTTAATAGGAAGTAAACATTTTAATTCTGATGACATTAGTTTATTTCTATAAATGTATTATTTAAGTCAGAACTAATTATTTAACGTATTATTCTCGCCAGTCATTAATAATTCATAGTTTATTTTGTTTTGTACGTATAAATATCTTCTCATGTATGGTAATTTAATGCTTGCTAAAATTTGAAAAATAATTAAAAGCAGTTAGATTGTTTATTTGTCAACATATCTATATCCCTTATTAGTGTGTTAAATATTAGTTAAAAATAAGTTGTAAATAAATCAATAAGCTAAGTAATTATTCATGATTCTCTTGGTTGTAAATTAAATTCAATTTATTGAAAGAATATATTTATAAAAATTTACTTTTTGGAATAAAAATATCATTGGGTAAAATAAAATTTATCCTGCGCTGCAATAAAATTCACTATCTATTCTGAAAACTGAACGATAGGGAATTTTTAACATTATGTCTGAAATATCTCTTTGCAACAATAAATTAATTATTTTTATTTTGATTTAAGTATAATTAATATGTTTGTTACTACTACATGAAAACAAAACTGGTATTTTCAATGAAGAATAAGAAACAATTTTAGTTGTAAGCAAAATTAATGTTTAATATAAAATTGTATTTAATTTATAAATCGGATAAATTTATGAATCAGATTATAACTAAATGAGTGAAAACTTTTCTGGGATTTTCTTATAAAATTAAGCAATACATAAAAGAAAGATTCATAACTAAGACAATGTTATGAACGCAAAATATAATTTTTAACGTAATATGTTTCATTTGTAAATTTTTAGCTTTGATATATTATTTATAGGTAAGATACTTTTTATTTATATTTATATGTTATGAATAAAAAATTTTTATTTTATAAGAAATGAAAATACTTTATTAGATATAGAAGTTTATATATATTTTGTAGGCCTCTATACCAATATGTTAACTATGTATACTATGCGTATAATGTGCATAACAGCTACTGCGTTATAAAATAGTTTGCTTTTATTTATGTTTATGAAATTAATTATATACAACTTAATGAAATAACATATTTTAAAATATTTCTAAGCGGAAATAAATTAAAAATATAACATTTTTATTTAATTATATTAAATGAATAAAACTGGTAAAAAGCCACCCCTTTACTATATTTATAAATTGCAATATAATTCACTATTTGTAGTTTTACTTAATTTAAAGTGATTTTCGCTGTATATTTTATTGAATTCTTAAGAATTGTACTGTGAAACGCTGTATTAAATATTTTTTATGGCTAATATTTTTTTTAATATTTTGAGTAAATTGAATGAAAGCAAGATCTCTTTCTTAAGATTTTTCAATTAAAGCAAGCAGATTTTAAAAACAATAACTTTATATGAAAAAAAAAATTGATTCTTTCGGAACTGCACTAAGGCTTATCATTGTTTACGCGCATTACCTTACCCAAAAGAAAAAATAAAATCTGTTTTTGAAATATGAAAAAAGAAGGCTATACACTTCAAACACAAATGCCTGAGTTAACGATAAGATTAAACGATTACCTAAAAGAAAAATATTCATTAGCAAACTTTTTGTTTGAGTCACCTCAACAAAAATCGCAATGAAAAAAAAAGTTTTCATGCCAAAAAAAAAATCTTTTGTTTAGAAATATATTTGTTAAATCTTTTGAAAAACTCTCCCCTACCTAGCTGAAGTTTTGACAATGCACGCGGATTATGGGTCGGGGAAAAAAAAAAAAAAGATTTCTCCCCTGAGTAAAAGGAAAAAAAATGAGGATTTTTTTATCTTTTCTTTTCTGATACCAAGTAAGTTATTAATTAATAAAGTCTTTTACGCACCCGCTGTTGTTTCTCATACACCCACAGATCTGAAATTTTTTTAGTTCTTCTTTAGCCGTTGCCATTTTCCCCGTAGAAATACTTTATTATAAATGGTGGAGAGTAAGGCTAATGTTTTAGTTTCTAATTAAAGCTGTTCGTTTCTTATATCAAGGGGAAACCGATTTGATCGCCCATTTCTCATATTTTTGGACGCCACTCGGAGCGATTTAGTCTATTTTTTACCATCATTGTGCATTAAAAAAAAGGAGAAAAAAGAATTGTTTCATTACGCAAAAGGAAAAATGTCCCCATTGGGAGGATTTTTGATATAAAAGCAATGAAGTACTATTAATCGTGGGTGGAATTTAAGAGGAAACCAACTTTTATATGCTTAAGGGAGAAAGATTAATTAAATTTAATTGAATTAGGCTTATGGTCATTTCCAAACAAAGCAATTTCCCTCTAATCTAAAATGTTTTCTCTTTTAAGAGCTTTTTCTGATATGATACGCATGTCTCTTCTTCATTAACATGAATTTACATATTTATTTTAATCCCAATGGATTTTCTTTTAAAAATTATTTAGGAGAGAATATTAAGTAAAACAAAAGAGAAACATAAACTTTGTGGGGGGCTTAAGATATTTCCTAAAGCAGCAAAATATCTCATGCAAAATAGTGATTTCAATTCAAATAAATTTTAATGCAATATTAGGGGTTTATATTTTAATATGAAACATCATGAATTAATTACTTAATCAATAGTAAAATTGCTCAAAACTAATTGTAAAATAATTTTTTTCAGTTATTTTTATATTTGAACAACTGTATCAAAATTTCATAATTACTATTGCATAATTTTCAAATTTTATAATGAATTTTTTGCTAAAATATTATGAACTTTTTAAATTTAAATGTATATTTGATGTAATAGTTACTCATTCCATTAAAAGTTTTACACATGAAAAATAGTGCCTTATGCTATGATGAATGAATACTGATGGAGTACAATAACAAATTGTAGGAATTAAGTCAAGTCGAATTACTGAAGTGTAATACAGCGATAATTTTAGTCTTTTATATAAATTTTTGAATTTTTAAATAAGACTTAGAAAAACAGGAAGTATTTTAAAGTAATTAAATAATTTTAAAATTTATTAAGATAGTCTTGAAAAGGAAGGAAATTTTTACTTTCTACAGCATTGTATTTTCGTTCGAAAACTTCCTTTGCCTTATATTCAGGTTCTTGCATAAACTTCATGTACCGTAGCTCTGGGAAAAATTCATATTATACTGTAAGATGTTACCAATGAGAGTCATAGTTATGCAGAATGACATTAGAACAGTGATTTTCAACCTGTGGGTCACGATCTCTTAGGAGAGGCATGAGCACACTAAAAAAGATCGCGAACATATCCAAGAGAAAATGTTATTTAAAATATTAATTTATTGACTGTAGGACACAAATACATACAAAACAAAATACATTTTGACTTATTTTTAATGATTAACTTATTAAATTAAATTAATTTACTAAATTTAAACCTGTTAAGATTTTAATTTAGTTAAATTTTGATTAAGAAATTAACTAAAACTTACGAAATTATAATAAAGTTAATAATTATTTGGTTCTGTTTGTCAGAGTTAAGCTTCCCAAAGTAAGGTTTAATATTAAAAAATAAAACTCTCTACTTTTTTCCCTATATCCATTGGAGATCAATATTTTGTCTTCAAAGAAGCCATCGCAGAAAATCTAGCTTCTTAAAAGTAGGATATTGAAAATGGTAATAAAATGCCAAATACCCCCCCCTTTTTTGTACAAAAAACTTAGCATCAATTCCTGTCCAAAATATCAAAGAAAGGTTTTTTTACTAAATTGACTTTTGGTTTCAGTACTGGTAAACCCAAAATTAAGTTCTTGAGACAATTTCCTTGATTTTATTTTCGGAACAACGTTTGCCATGTACTTGTTGATGCTTGACTATCGTCTCAACTATACCACTTAAGACGACCGTCTTTATGACTGCTTAAAAATTTATCAATGTTTCTGAATAAATCTTCTGCCATGAGTATTTAACACAGTGAACTGCAATTAACGCAAAATATACGTAGCCTACACATTCAGATAGATTCGATTGCGAAAGAAGGATCGATCGAATTAAACTGCCAGACATTGAAAATGGCGTTATCGAACATTTCCCTTCTCCCTATAAGAAAAAATTTGCTCTCATCCGAAATCACAAGAATCTTCAACATGGTGGACACAAGAGCAATTTCTGGTGCAAAAAGACACCGGATTCTTGTTTTATCAATGCTGAAAATCTGTGTTGCCAAATGTCAAAAAAACTTCACTATACTTGATAGTTTGCAAGGTTTAAAACTAAGTTCGTGGTGTAGATTTCGGGCCGAAATACACAAAATGCATTATTATTGAATACATTTTACTGCACACAAGGGGAGGATAACGTGATCAAAATTATGATTGAAAATTGGGGCGCAAATAATGAAAGGTTAAGAAACCTTGCATTAGAGGGAATTGCCACTAAATAGTGCAATTTTATTGCGATCAAAAGATAAAGAGTTTAAAGTTGTAAATATTTCACGCATACCTGACACCTATGTTATACAGACAAATCACTATTTTAAGTGATATATGACATTTAGCAGATCACATTACTGCAGGAATAAAGATTTTTTGCTATAAGTCAATTTTATAATTTATTGCCGTGTGTGTGTTGAGCAATATTCTTCATGATATTTCAGAAGGAATAATTTGAAGATTTATGCAATGAAATCCTCTCTCTCAGTTTAATAACTTCCAAGCATTTGATAGAAATATTCCCGAATAGCTTTCATTGTGATTCACTCTACTATCTTGATATTTTACTTAAGGGGCTTATAAGTATATTTTACTTATAATATATATTTATCTGTTTTACTTGTAAGGGGCAGCTACAAATAGTCCTGGGAGAAACTTTTGAAAAAAAGATCAGATACTCTTATGATTGTTTAATCATATGGTTTAGAGGCACGGACAAATTACAAGGTCCAAACACACATTAATAATGAAATGGCGTTGTGAATCATTTAATCGTTGATTATAAAGGTTTTTGGTACATTTGCTTACATTGTATGATCCTCTACATAAAAGGTTTCATCATCACTAAACATAACAGAGATGGGAAATGATGAATCAGCTGCATTTTGATAAAAAAATCACTGCAAATGCCCCACGTAGAAGATGATCATTTACCTATAGGAATTGAGCCACTTTAAGATTATGGGGATTAAAAAAATCACTGTCCAGGATTATCAACCATTAAATTATCAGATTCAGGTCAGATTATCAACCATTTGTATAGAAAGTGCCAGCTGGATGAATGAGATGATTCAGTAGTAACAACAAGTAACCTCTCTAAGATTTTGGGTTAAGCATGCAACACATCCTCTCCCAATATAAATATTCGTGGTCTTTCGGTATCTTACAACATTGATACAAATTTTCTACGATTTACAAGATTTTGATATGAGAAAATTTGAGGTATTTTTTGACGCTAATTTAAATATTTTTCTCCGTGTAACAGTGTTACTTTCCCATTGACTGACCAACTTGGCTTTTGTGAAATGATTTATGATGACTGTACACAGTTAGCTTCTGAAGGAAGAAGCCATAGATGTCGACCATGGAAGCTTCGGTGCAACACTGACAATTTTCCACCTAAATTTTTCTGTGTAAACAAAGTTCATCACGATTTTCCCTAAATCTCCAATTTTTGTACAGGAAACTGTACAACACCCTGTATATTGACTGCATGTTTATACATGTACTATTGACAATACATTAAAAGTACCTGATATAAGATATGCTAGTACTTAATACTCCTTCAAATGTTATTAAAGTATAACATTATATATACCAATAACATAAACATAGAATCAAAACTATATTAAATGAACGGAATGAAATAAAGGATTTCTTTTCGAAAAAAGTGTGGGGATTTCCTGAAATTTGACTGCGAGGAGATTCTATTTTATCAGGTTTGTGATACAACACTAGGTAACATTTCTATTTATATTGATCAAGTAAGGAAATATTGAGCGTGTATACAAAAAAAGATGATTCAAAATTGGTCATGTTGAACGTCATGCAGGAATGAAAATATCGCTATTTCAAATGCTCGAGAGTTTTCAAAATCCTTGAATGCCAAAAACCTTATGCTTCATGTTGATATCTAAAACAGAATTTCGTTTGTATGCATAATAGTTAATTTTCTTATAGCTGTTCTATGTTGCTTATAGTATTATTAATGTCAGTCTAGTGAACGTTTTTACAATGTTTCTTAACAATGCAGAAGAGAAAAACGAGACTGTACTAAAAAGGTTAACAACTAAATTGAACACAAAGGACACACCATGTTGTCATTTAAAATTGGATCAGTGTACAATATCCTTATGAGTATACGGATGTATAAAAATACTGAAAGAATGAATAATATTGCTAGATTGTACTGATCGTAATATAATCTGAGCAAAATGGGATGTTAGTGTTACATTAACTGGACTGGTTTCAAAATGCTACTTATTCAAATTGATTTATTCACTATATATTTTTCAGAAAAGAGTTAATAACTTAATCTGGTAAGAATTGGTTAATTCATTAGCAAACAATAGATAAATTTTTTTCAAAGAACCATAAGAAGAATTTTTTTATTTAATATAACATATACGATTTAGGGATGACAAAAAATTTTTCGAAGAGTCATTTTTTGAATCGATTTTTAATATTGTGTTATCTCAATACGTATTTTGCTTCTTCTAGGCTCTAGGAGATGAAATTAAACCTTTTGAATTTTAACCATTCGAATAGGGAAGTCATACAGATTTTTGCAGAAATGCGTTTATTTACTTAATCATTTTTATTTTTTATCTTCTTTTCAATGTTTCTCTATTGAAATGATAAAACATAATGAATCTGTATCATGTAATATGCTCTTAGGTAATAAAACAAAAATAAAAAGCAAAACTCAGCTTTTTGTTTTAAATTTAAGATTTTATAGGTTAGACTTCATTTTGAATAATAGATATTTGTAACATGATTCAGAATTCATTTTAATTTTTATCCCGATTGACTAAGGGAAAAATAAATGACAGTAAAATGCAAAATTAACCGTTAACTCTTCCAAGCACATTAAAGAATGTTCATTTTGGTGTTTATTGATATCAATATGTTCAATAATGCTTGATGGTCAGTGATGGTTGTTGAATTCAAGGTAGTACTTTCAACGTATATGCTAACACATTATATAGTCAAATTTCTTAAGCCAGTAGGAAGTGTATGTAGGAAAAATAACTGTAAGTGGTAAAAATTAATGTATAAAACCTAATCAAAAGAATCATAAAACAGTGAAAAGTCTCCGAAAGGTATCAGCAGTTTCACACCCTATTACTAAAAACGCAATTCCTCTTGGTAAGTGAGTCCAGTAATTTATAAGTTTTCCTGTTTACTCGTAAGCAGTGATCAATCTTATGCTACAGGAATCATATTCACTTGTATAACCATCCAACTTTGTTCAACAATCTAATGACTATTATGGCGACGAAAGATAAGGGCAGATAGTTTTTCAGTCACTAGGAAAGACATATAAGCATTTTTTAGATTCGAAAATGCATTGTCATAAATATTGTTGCTTATTTAGTTACCTGGCATTTTTATGCTTAAATACTTATCTGCTGTAGCATTTTCAATAAAAGTTTCATGACAATCCTATCAAAGCATCCTCCTGGGATATCAAGTTTTTTTATTTCATTGCTTATGGTCTTCTTCTAATCGTATAACTGAAAAAGATTTGATATTTTTCAGAGTTTTATGCATTTTTCATTCTACATCGATGATTTAGTTTTCCACTACATAAAATGATTTTAAATATTAAAAATCTTTTAAATTATAGAAATTTATCATTAAATATATAAAAAAGATACCGATCTATCATTTATTCCAGATATAAATTTTGTTCTGTATTTGTGAGTCACTAATAACTCTTGCGTCAATTAAATATATACAGTTAAGACATCATAATTAAAAATTAAGTTTAAAATTCTTTATTAAGTAAAAAAATTAAAGCATTATTAGTTGCCAGTTTTAAAAATATCATTTTTTTTAATATTCTATGAAAAACATAATTTCTTAAGGTTTCACGCCCATAAAGAAATATTTCAGAAATCGCTGTTGTAATAAACTTAATAAGTGATATTCCAGGCTGAATATTTTCAATTTTTCATCTTGTTAAAAAGCAAATTATAACATTTTCTACATTTCCTTGAAAAATAATAATTGGAATATCATTAAAATATGTTGATGTGTCATTTCTTTTTAACCTTGATAATTTTTAATGACATATTAAACCTTATTTTTAAGGTAATATTAAAAGCCAAAGTTACTTTCTCATGAGTCATTTGGTCTGGAGATATGTAACTTGACTAGAAGCTTGAAAATTAAAGGCGTCATGAAATCTAATAAATGTTTCACAATAAACCAGTGGTATGCAAATAATTGAAGAAAAATAAGCCTCACATATATATGTAATGAATAATACAATGAATGAAAATATAAAGTGTATTTAATAGTATAAATCCTTTTTCCCACACTCATTAATGTCGACGAGCAATTGATAAAATTATATTTTCATCAAGAAATATTAATGTTGTTGTTGTTGTCGTGTGACAAGTGCAAAGAGAGAAAAAAAAAAGAAAAGGTAAAAAAAGACAAGTCATATGGAACCAAAGAATTGGAGCACTGCCATTGCCACATCATCAGAATTTTCGGTACAGAGGGTGTCATGGCGACAGTTGGGGTCGATGTTGAAGAGGGTCGAGGCACCAGAGATGCAACTGAAGAGATGCCTTGGATCCAGTGGAACTCCTGTGCAATGCCTGCATTCTGCGTATGTTCTATATCCATCGAGCATGATTTTCATACCCCACATGTGCGCAGTCTGCACTCTGCTGATAGTAGAGGTGATACCACGGTCAGGATGAAGTTCCAGTAGGCATCATTTTTTCCTTAGCACCCCGCAGAGCTGATGCTTTGCAATGGCGTTTGCATTGAAGCAAGTGGTAGTCGTGTGAAGGGGATTAATATTTCTAGCCTCCTTGGTGAGGGAGTCCACCTGTTCATTTCCCTTGATGTTAACATGTGAAAAAACCCATTGGATGGTGCAGGTTTTCTCCCTTGCAACTATGGTGGACAGAAGCTCGTTGATATCTTGGGCAAGTCTCGTTTTATCTCCTTTAATGGCCTCCAGAGCAGATTTACAGTCAGAGAATATGTTGATGCCATTCGAGGGGACTAACTGAGTGAGGTACAGGGTAAGAGCTGCCTTTATGGCAATCAGTTCACTGGTGAAGTTGGAGGCAATTTTTCCAGCTGCAACTAGATGTTTGAGGGATGATTGGTCTGGAAGGGTAAGGAAAAAGCCAGAACCTCAACTGTCGCATTCTGAGTTGGAAGAACAGTCAGTGTAAGCGGTGAAAAGGTCTGGTTTAGAAAGCTTGGTAATAGTTTCCATACCTTTTCTCCGAATGGTTTCTTCTAGTTCACTCTTTGTAACTGTGATTAATAATATTAATAATGTACTGTGAATAAAATAATATTATAATAGATTAAATAATATAAATAAGCAGATTAAAAAAGCTATGAGAGATTTTGATTGCTTTAGTTAAAAGTTAATAGCAAGCGTACATTTCATCTCTTACACACAGTTAATATCATTTTTTCCAATTTTACAAAGTTCTAGTGCATCATTATATTCATTTCATTCAATTAGTCCTTCTAAACTTCAGTTTCATTTTTTATAATTTATAAATTTAGGTTATAACCAAGAACAAATATTTTATTTATATGCTTTTAACTCTATACTAAGTAATTATACCAAATAAGTATTTATCTCATTACATTTAAAAAGAAATTAGAGAATGCAAATTTTCTCGGCGCATAGTAAAAATTAATTTGAAGTAAAAGAATGGGATTTAATTTATAATACTTAAAATGAGTAAAAGAATGCATTATCATGTTATGGTTGTTTCATTATATGTAGTTCTACATTTATTTATTTCAAAATTTAGAATTAATAATCACAAAAACAATATTTCCTAAATTTTTATCAGCATGTTCATTGTTTTTAAACAAAAATTTGGTGTACTATTTAAAGCTGAAATTATTTATTTTTAATTTTTTCTAAAAAAGGCTGTATTAGATATATTTTTATAAGCATGATTGTATCCAAAATTTTATATATTCATACCTTAGAAATGATATAATTTGCCATCTTATATAAATCACATAGTTAAACAGGTTTATTTCAATAGCAAAACAGTATATTGGAATTTAATGTATTATGTAAAGCTGAGGAATTTTCAATTGTTTGAAATTGTATCATTACCACCTTCTGCTAAAATTTCTATTTTCTCTCCCGTTTTCATATTTTCAAAAACTAATTAAAATTTTTTTCTTTATTATAAAAACTTAGATAATCTTCAAAATACTTTTTTTCATACTCAATTTCACTTTTTGTATTCTTCATGTCAAAGTTTTATTGATTTTCCACCCATCTTGAATTACAATACGTTTTTATTATCGTTTTTCTTTCTATCTTTTCTATTTTATTAATATTTAATTCATATTGCTTGCGCTTCATAAACAAGCGACTGCTTCCCGTTTATCTTATTTTCTAATGCGCAGGGTTTGATTTTAGACCTGATGCAGAATTTTAGTGTTATGTAGAGAATATACCCATAAATTAAGCTAATATTTAAACAAAAAATTTTTAATTCCAAATTTTCTTTTTAAAAAGTGTATAAAGGTGTTTTGATAATTAAAATATTAATTTGGTAAATTTGATTTATGCTTTTTAATCATAGTAGTTTTAATAGTACTTTTATACTAGGTTTAACGAGGATTTGTATATAAAGTAAGATTTTATCAAGTCAAGAAAATACAATACAAAATTGTAGGAAAAATTACACTTCTGAATATTAATATTTTGTTACTTTGATATTTGTATTTTCATAATTTTTAATGGATTGTTGCTTTACAATAAAATTCAAGGAATACATTTAAGATGCTTTTATATATGATAGAAGAAGTTTCTCTCTGATCAACATAAATGCTTTTCTTAAAAGCTCCTCTCAAAATGGAAAACAAAAGTATTTGCCTGTATAATGGTTATGTAACTATCAATTTTGAATTTTTTTTATAGTTTTACATAAGATCATCAGACGCTTCGTTAAGGTATAGAATTTGAATTATAATAATCATAATATTAGAATAAAATGATGCCAGTTAATTAGAAAATTCGATTTATAACTTCGCACTTGGGTAAAAATGAATTTAAAATTCATTGTTCGAAAGGAATGCAATATTTATCATTTTCTGCTTTCTGAAAGGTTCTGGTTTTCTGATTTCTGAAAGGTCATCTGTGTGGTTTTATCTTAATGAAATTAAGAATAATTTCTACTCATCCATCACACACACTGTTATAAAACCTACATAAAATAAATATAAAACCTTCTCTACGTTAAATTTTCATGAATTATGATTTTTTTAAATTTCAAATGTGTAAATGTTAGACGTAAAGGAAAAGCGAACTGACTGATTTCATTCGCTTGATGTATTTCTGAAATCTTCATTTTGTGCTGCTTTTAAGAATGAATTTTTGAACATCAAGCTTAAATCATTTTGTAATTTTGTAGTTTTGGTCAGAAAAGTTAGCAAAAATGCAAATTAATGAAATTTTCTTCAAAAAAAGCATGCTTTTTTTGCAAATGTGTATTCAACCAGGTTCAGTAGGGAAATGGCAATAACATTTAAAATATTTCGTCAAAATTGCATATTAAATTCTGAAAAAATAATGAAAATATCACTTTAAATTTCATGTTTGAAATTTAAAAATATAACCTCAATTTCTTAACAATATTTATTGTAAGAGCAAAACTATGAGCTGAAATTGTATATTCTTTGAAAAAAATAATAATGAAATGTTACTCTTTCAAAATTTTTCTGTGATAAAATATTTCTTAAAATGCAGTAATAGGATCTGAGCAATATTCTATATTTATAACATTTATTCATACATTGCAAATGCACATTCGTAGTGCCTTTTTTTACCCGATTTTCTTTCTATGACTTGCTTTTTGAAAGAAGAAGATTTATGTTAATTTTGTCTTGTACAATATAGGAAATTTACCAAACATTTAAATTACTAGAAATTACTTTAGGACTCAGTAAAAAGAACTGAATTCTTTTAAATATACTTTTAAAATCAATTTTGGATTTTGAATTTAAATCTCTTTTTCATGTACATTGATCATTATCTTATTTTATTTTACGGTCAGGAAAAATCGTAGCTACGATAATTGCTTAAATTTTCAGTTCATTTTATTGATATAGCTTCAGAATTTCGTTTATTGATGGAACTTTATGGGAATAATTCCTTACTATAGAATAATTCATTAACAATAATAGTCACTGAATAAAATGATTTTATTTAAATTTAGGTTTTTATAGATGATGTTAGTATTATTATATTATTTAGTTCCAAAATTTTAAAAAAATAAAAATTGTGTATATGTTTTATTTAAAAAAATTATTCTCTACTTGTTGTTTTACTTTATTACATAATATTAATAAGAAAAAAAATTGCATTTAAAATATAATTTTCCCAAAGAGAACGAAATATATGCATAACCTAAGCCCTATGATTATCCCTACCATCCATAGCAACAGCAAAGGAAGACAGCTTTTACATTCTAGATTGAAAGGAGGCTCATTAATAAAAAAGGAAGTATCAGATATGTTTTTAAGCAATAAACAAGTGCTCCTTATGGTTTACCCTGATTGAAAAGGGACAAGTAAAGTATAACTGTAATTAATTAAGAGCCATATTCATATAAGTTTATTTAATCACTTAATTTACCAAAGTTGCATACATTTTCAGGCTGTGTTATTTTAGGCATCTTCTTAGCAAGTTTAGGAAAAGGGGAAAAAATCTACATAGATAAAAAAAAAATTACAAAAATAATATCCCTAAGTTTTATTAGAAAAATCCCTTCAACCCAACTATCTGAGGGAAAAACAGGTTATGAATGTGAGGTACCGGATTTTAATTAGTCCGTGATGGGTTGCAAAAATACATTCTGACATTAAAAAAAGGGAAAAAATACATAGCAATTCCCTATCCCATATAAGTAGGAAAAATTAAAAAAGTTGCAAAAAATTCATACATGTTATAAAAAAAATTTGTCAGCTAGAAATATGAAAAAAAAGATAATAAATAAGAGTTCAGTAAAAGAGGGTGGTGCACAGAGCGAGAACTTCCATAACTGCTTCTGTGGAAAAACCTTAATTTCGCCGAACGCTATAATCTGGTTTTTAGCGTTTAATTTCGGGTATACATCGTTGAATGAACGGTGTATAATCTCTTCGTGAACTGCTGTCATCCCGTTGGAATTTGTTTTACTGCAGTATATGCCGAATATGCAGATTTTTCCCTCCCCCAACCAGTCCCCACCCCCATACCAGCTATGAGAGCAATCACTTATTTTCTGAGTAGTTTTCTTCCCTTTAATTTTAATGAGGTTTGGACTATAGCGAAGAGAAGGAAACTTTTTTTTTTCTACATTCCTCCTTCTTTCTTGCTCACATCCAGAAAAATGTAACTAATTCTCGAAATTGCAAAATGTAAGGTCTTAGAAGAGCCGAGCTGCTGTTTAATCGCTGACGTGAAACGGTGGTTATTTAGTATTAAGATTAGGTGAAAAGATGTGAAGGATGAAGGAAATGACGATGATAATGGGAGAAAAATCGATTAGTTTTGAGGTTTTTTTTAATGAGTTCATTTATGCATGTATCTTATGTCTGGATTTTTCGAAATGAGATTTTAAGAGTTTTTTTAAAGATATCTATTTGATATGATGTATTAGATCATTTTTTAAAATTCAAATCGGTCTTAGTAACTGAAACACAAAGTTAGTAACTAGTTTAATGGATGAAGAATGAAAGTACTTATTTTTGAAAAGCCTCGTGACAAATTTCTAATAGGCAATTAATTTTTTATTTTGTGTTAAATTTTGAAACTGTAAAATTATGATTCAACACTTAAAAGTTGCTAAAATTCAGCAGTAAGAAAACATATTTACTTACATTTAAAACTAATTATTGCAGAAATGAAATTTTCAAGGAAAGTAAGTTTGATTATTCATATAAAAAATTTTGCAGCAGAAATATTTGCAGAAAATAAAACAGTTTATAGTAATTTACATGAATAACATTTTCCTTTTGAAAATCCAACGAATTTTTTCTGGGTTTAAAATGAGAATAGCTGCCTGGAATGGAAAGAATATTATATTGGAATGTTGCTCGGTGACTAACTTAAGATTAACATTATATTTCGTTTCGAAATATTTATTACAGCGTTTGTAATTAATTTTATCACTAATCATCGTTGATTTTTACTCAATGCAATGTTTATGGCATGATGCATACTGTTCCACAATTCTCTTCGCGTCACGAATGCCTGTGATTTTTTCCTTCTTTTAAAATTGTCATCATTTCTTAACTGCTACGGGTAGGCAAATAAAGGAATTCCGCATCTGATCTTCTTTTTTTTGCATTCCCATAGTATATATATTTAAAAAAATAATGTTTACTATTTTTTTATTTTTTTGATTTTTTGAAAAGTATTGTCGTTTTTTTTTTTTTTTTTTTTTTTTACTGTAATGGACGTGTTTTAGGTTTTTCCAATCTACCGCTAAACAGAAATGCATTGGAATGTGGATTAAAAATAATCCAAATTTGAAAATTTAATCACTTCTTGATTAAAACATTTCAAGCTACTTACAATAATTATTCAAATTCGGCATTTTATTCATTTTCAGCTGATCCAATACGTGAGACCTCATATTGGGGATAAAGTCAGTGCTTTGAAAAGACAAATGAATATTAAAAATTCATTAAAGGATACTGAATATCATTAATTTTTGTATCACAATTTTCTTGAAAAGCTCGGTATACATTTTTCATTGGAAGCTACAGGCTAAGAAAGATAAATCCTCAAAAATAAGAAGAATTTTTCTTCTGTTAAAACACAAAATTGTTGTTCTTTTCATGATAGTTTGTACAATATAAATTGCACATTATTCTTGATTGAAATTTAAAATGTCGTTCTTTTTTAATAAGTTATAATTTGAGGAATGAATCAAATTCGAAAATTTAAAAATTAAATCATCTTTTATCTTAATGTTTGTTGGAAAACTTTTTTCTTAACTAATTATTCTTTGATTAATATAAAGTTATTACTCATAATATCTAGATAATAATAATACTTTAAATTTTAATAATATCATAAATTTAGAATATTTAAACAAATTTGACTAAATACCAAATTTATGGCATTTTATTTCTTATAATATATCCGTTTATAATAAATTTTAAAAAAAGTTTAAAAATATCATTTACAGAATGGCGAGCAGGAACTTGAAGATATTTATTGACTCTTAAATTCCGAAATATTTGTTTTTTATAAATACATTTTTAAGCATTTTTATAAATAAGAATTATAAAACAATAATTTGTTTGATTAGACCTTTATAACTGCATGCTACGTATCATTAAAAATACTAATATTTTGAGTTAAAATAACTTTCATATTAGTTTAGTAATTGTACTGCCAGCAACTGGATTATTAATATTTTAGAAAATTAATGGAAAAATAATGTCCGAAAAAAAAGCAAAACCAACTAAATCTGAGTACGTTTTGAATTTCCATCTTATTATCGGAAGTCCCCTCGTAATTAGAGTAGAGAATCACACAGAATTGTACTTTAGAAAATCGGCTTTTTTTAGCGCTAATTGCTGAATGGTACATTAACTTAACACTAGGTCTGCTCCGTAATATAAACTCGAACATGGTTCTCAAATATCATTTGGCGTTTCTCTTGGCGATAATTGGTGCAGTTGGAGCGTTCATTTATAAAAGAAAAATGTCCGGAGTGTAAATCTGCTATACTTCTTCCTTTTCTGAATTCCAATTTGAAAGTGGACAATAATTGTTCCGAACATCCAGGGAAAGTGTTCAGTGGAGCGGAAAATGCGTGTAGATTTCCAGCGGCAAAACTGTAGCCAGTATTTAAGACACTGAAATAGATTGATTGTGTTACGAATGAAAATTAGGGGTTAACAATCTTTAATTCCTTTGCTAAATCTGAACTGGAAACGGGTACAATTGTATCCTGCATAATATTTGCTCAGAATTCTAAGTGATTACACCCTTTTAAGCAGCTCTTTTAAAGATACACCGGGTACTTAATGGAACTGGTAAAAATTAGAAAAAAATTAGAGCAAGAACACTTTAAAAATTCTATTTCCAGTATAGTCCTTGTGCGATATCACATAGTAATTTTTAACAATAAACTTTTTATTTTTGAAATACAGCTTAATTCACAAGCACAGATAGTTAAAAAGGGTCACAATATTTTATTACATTTATGACAATAATTGGTTTATATTTTTTTAACGTGTCACTTAGAATAATCACACTGAAATTAAGTATTTGACTCGCCAAAAATTAAATACCGTAATCAGTGAAATCTAAGAAACTCATATAATTTTTAATTATAGCATATATTTTTTTAAAAAAAAATAATTGAGAAACTATTGATTTGTGAAAATTTTACAAAAATAAAGAGTTTTCGATTTTGCCCTATTAGAGGGAGAAAGGATATTTTTAAAAAGACATTTACCCATTCCATCTCCCTAGGGAGATCTCTCCGTAATCAGATACCCAACTAATTTTCGATCTCGTTGAACTGTGATTCGGGAACGATCGAGTTATTTGGCTATGCAAATAACAGAGTACTACAGTATAGACTTTCTAGTAATGATGGGGCTATCGATAATGTCCCCTAATATTCTTCCCCCATCCTCAGAGTAAAAAAAATGAATAAAAAGTAAGTAAGGAACACGAAGCTTCGAAATGTGGAGAAACAAGTTACTTGAACAGTGGTTTCTTATAGCGATGTTCAATCTTACCGAAAGGATTTATTTTGACAGGGATGATTGATGTGACGTTTGTTTAGTTATAATGAAAGGTGAGACACTTACATAAGGAATAAGAATTCCACTGTCGCTGTCCTTTCCGAAATATGAGAGAAATAATTCCACGTAGTTTAAACACATTTAAAAGAAAATAGAACTGCCAAGCCTAGACTAACTTTAAGGCATGAATCCAGTGCTAATAGGATTTCAACCTTCATCAACGTATCTAAAATCAGTTGATATGTTATTTCTGATTCTGATTCTTAGAATATGATTAGAATCCAATAGACCATAGTGGAATACAATGATTCATTATGAATTTAATAAAATTATGTAGAATCTTTTCTTCTATGATTAAATTAAATTATTTATTGGTTTTAAAGTTATGAGATATTTAATGATTAAACTTTAAAAAGATTAGAATGCTTATTTAGGATCTTATTTTCCAAAAATATAATTAAGAGAACACAAATATTTATCGAATCTAATAATTTTCTTGAATTATATATTTATCTATACTATTTAACGGAATACAAAATTATGTTGTATTATAGTATGGATCATTAAAATTATAAATAAGAAATTTGAAATAAGTTTTTAAATAGAATGCACTTCGCGTGAATAACAAAACTAATTCCAACGATATTCTTTTTTCAAACTGGAATTGAATAATTGAGAAATTCTGATTATTGAAGAATATTTGAGATTTTTAAGAAATATGAAATTGAATATTTAATTTAATGAGGATGGTGTTACATGATAATTTACAAATATGTTAGTAAAACAATATTCTTTTGAAAGAGCTCATGTTTGAATATATTTTAGATTTTAATACATTATTTCCATGAAATTAATGTAAATACATACAAAAAGTGTTCCTCTCTCTCTTATTTTCTTTTCAAGTAAAAAGTATTCCTAAAACATTTCTCTTTTTTTTTCTTAAATTATTCCTAAAATGTTATTTATTTACTTAAAAAGTAAAAAATAATATGTGGCTGATTCTAAAATACAATTAAAAAAATTATTTTGTTTTTCGTTTGTAAATCATGCAAAATGCTCCATCTCTATGTTATAACTCAAGTTGGATCTTTGAGTCTTAACTACATTCCAAAATTCAGAAAATTCAACGGTACGGCGAGGAGAAAGCTATATAAGATTTCCCCTCAAAGTCACTCATTGATGTAATAATCTTATAATGTTTTCACATCATGAGAATAAAATAAAGACATTTGAAATTTATATCATTTTACATTTTGTTGAAGAGCACATATTGTAATTAAAATAATTTAATGTTATTAAACTATTCAATGAGATTTGAAAGCCACGAAGAGATTAACTCATCAAGCTCACCAGATCTTTTCAGAATTGATTAATGTCTTAGTGACTAAGAGAACAGCACGAGCTGGAACAATTAAGAATGTCACGAGGATTCCCAAGGGTGGACGTGAAATCACTGTCACCAATGATTGATACTCCTCTGAACCCATTCTTAAAGTTGAATTAATGGAATTCTTCCATTTTCGTAAGCTCTTAATTGAAAAATCTACACTTTCCGCATAGTACACGTCATGAAACAAACTACCGAAGGAAAAAAAAACATGAGATCATTTGGGCATCCCCGAAACACAAATCGTGAAAGGGTGAGTAATGCCTTAATACCATTCCCCTTCCGGTCCAGCACTAAGGATTTATTGCACTTCGTTTGGAAACCATCTTTTACAGGGAAAAACAGCTACGCGCGACATTTAGTACTTGTGTTTCCCAATGATCATTATCCAGCATCTCTTTCTCGCACACATAAGTAGAGTAAAGATTGGTTGTTGAGGGAGGGGGTTTGTTTCATGTGGTCCCCGTGTGGGGAAAGCGAAACGACCCCCTTTTTTCTCGCCTGCAAATGGACATTAAGAGTGCAAGTGGGTCATAGTTCTTCTCATCAGACGTCTTTTGTTTGGTGATGTTGTAGTCTCCTTTTCCTCCCCACGTATTTAGATTCCGCATCCACAGGAAAAAGGCATCCCAGAGTGCATTATGTAGAGATCTTTAATAGTGCGTGCATAAATCAGGGGTGCTCTTTCTTTTCGCCTTCCTTGGAATCGGAAAGAGAGGACTTTCTTTTTAGGGTTTTTGTGCAAATGAGGATCATTCGCGCAGACTTGTTAAACAAGATGGAGTGGTTCAGCGTCTTATTGCATGGGAAAATGCACATTGCGTGTTAAAAGTGTAGGTAATGAAATCTTCGACAATGAAATTTCAGATATTGCATTCATTGAGAAGAAAATTCCATAAGTTAAGATATTAAAGTTTGTAATTCATTCATAGAGAAACTGTTTTAATCTGTATAAATTTTTTGCATGGCAAAACATTGAAATCCCGTATATTATATATTTTGAAACTGGCATCTCCACTTTTCAAATTTAAAAAACATAAAATTCAAATTTTGTGTTTATTTTCAAATGTGAAACAATATTTCATCAAATAAATGTGCTTTGAAAAAAAACTAATTAATCAAACTTAATGATATATGTTACTAAATTTTAGACATTGAAATTTTATTATGTATCAACTCACATCGCTGAACAGTTAATTGAATCGCAATATATTTATCGATAAACACCTAGATTTGAAAAGTTTAAGGCGAATTCTCACTTTTAAAGACTGCTGTTGGCGAATAAAAAAGACACCTGAAGAAATCAGTCATCAAATTATTTCATGAGGCTCATAAAACTATAATTTGCTACTTTTGTTAGTGATTTGATTGCCAGGATTTTCTCAGAGTCAGTTTCGACTGGACATTGTCTGCATTCATTTACCAAATATAAAGACTTATTTATGTCTATACTTGCATTGTATTTGATTTGTCAGCTTGCAGTCCAAATTTTAATAATATGGAGAACATTGGGAATATGTCCATCAAGTGAATGCCAATTTTAGTTTATTGTCTAATGTCACAGAAATTTAATCAGTCATAATCATATGTATAGAAGTCTCATATGGTATACCTTACATATGGTCCTTACATTAATCTATAAAACATATGGTATAATCTAGACATAGAGATCATGTAAAAATTAATTCCTTCAGCGGAAAAACACAGTTTTAAAATTATTATTAGAAAGAAATGCTAAGATACATTTTTTGCTTAAATATTCTTAATTTCCTCAAATTCAGAATAAAATCAAAAAATTTCTAATTTTTTAGGGCAATTTTATTTTTTATAATTTATATAATGTTGCTGGCAATTAAACTATACACTTTTTGCATTACAAATAAATAATGTGCACTATGATGAAAGTTTGTTGAATTTTAATACGATCTATGTTCGTTACTTTTGAAAATCATTTGAATTTTTTAATTTTGTAAGCTTTTAGTGTGAAATGCGACTTTTTGTAAAAAGGATTTTTCTTTAACAACAAACAAATAGCACAATTTAAATTAAAATTTGAAAATCATAATAAGAATATAGTTAATATTTTGACTAATAGAATATGTTCTAATTCAATGTATGAAACAAATGCTTAGAAATGCAATTTCGTTTCTATGATTTCTTTTTAACTTTAAAATATTTATTGGTAGAAATTACAATGTCTAAATGTTCATCAGATAAATGCTATTTGACATTTACCTGAATTTTAATATTATTACATATTTTTGTTCATAAAATCACATAGTTCTATGTATCTTGAAGTGAGTCAAAAAAAGATTTAAAAAATTCAAAATTTAATTAATTAATCCGTTTTATGCTGAATTTATTAGATTAGAAGTATTCAAAATAATCTTCCACAGACTATACGTAAATCAATAAGCTTTGGAAATAAATATCGAAAATTTTACTTATCCGATACATTAATTTAATCCAATATTCTTAATATTGATCCTTTTAAAATTATTACTCCGAGTTAATGTGCTTAGATGGGATTCATTGCAGATGCAAAAATGCAAACTAAAATTTATCTACGCATACATTTTACTGCGTGGTGCTAGTCTCGTGAGCCATTAGTTTATTTTCTCATTAAGAGAAACCCATTGATCAATTTAACTTGATAAATAAATCATAGAAATCATTAATGCAAAATCAATTGAATCTCCTTCTCCTTTTTTGGAAAACAGTAGATAATCATTTCGAAAGTCATCGATAAACGTCGTTTGAAGAGTTTCATTAGCCAATGAAGAGGTGCCGAAATGGGAAGGGGTTGGGATTTTCATCAAAAAAGAAGATGTTGGGGAAAAAACTTGATGGAGATCTTCATTGGGTATCCCATAGATGGCCTCCAAATTATCCAGTAGCTTACTGGTGGGGTTTGCCAATCATGTGTTTGTTATATGGGGAGTTTCCGTACCTTTCAAAATGAAAAGAATCATGTAGAAAAGTTTCATTGAAGAAAAAAAGCGTGTTTTTATTTACTTAATGACTTTTCATCATTTTAAAATGATTTATTAATTGTTTTGTGTCATTCAAAGAGAAAGAAAGAGAGAGATACTTTGTTTTTAGAGAAAGTTTATTTTTTTAATCATGAGGACACAGAAATAATCTTTACAGCTTTTTGAACGCAAATAGAATTTAGAAGATAATTTCCGAAATCTGGAGCAAAAGTTTCTTGAAGATATAATTTCCTAGTTTTGTGGTTAGAATTAATTTTATATGAATAATGTTCTTCTGTTAAATTTAAAATATAAGACTTTTGCCTTTCAATTATTATTTTAGGTGAATGCTATTAAAATTCTTTATTCTATGCCACAAATTGTGATTTTAGAACGATAAAATTTTTTGGATGCACATTTATGTTTACGATAGAATTTTATAAATTATGCCAGTGTCTAAATGATAAAATATAAATAATCCAGTTTTTATAAATCTATAAGCAATAACTGCTTATATATAAAAGAAAAACCAGAGAAAATCACCGTAAAATAATATAAATTATTAAAAGTTTCTTTTTAAGAAATTGAATTATGCAAATCAAATAATTTCATCAGTGTACCAAGTATTTCATTATTATGAACAAACTACTTGAATAGATACAGAAAATACCTAAGTATGTGTATTTCATTGATAATCTCCTACAATAAATATCACAAACAGAAATTAAATATTTATTCTTTTATATGAACTATTTTTAGTTTAAAAATATTTGGAAATAAAAATATATATTTAATTTATTTGTATGTACATTTAGTTTATCTGGATTTTTATGCAATAAAATCATTGAAATTTGAAAAAAAAATTTCATAAAATCTATGAAGTTAAATTGTAATAATCAGATGCTAACAAGATTTTAATTAAATGAAGATTAAAATTTTTAATCACTCAACTAGGTTATAATGTTAATTATATAAAGTACGATTGTTTCGTGTAAATAATGTAATTATGAAATCACTTCATAAAAATAAGTAAAGTAAAACTGAAACTTAAGAAAATTAAATATCTAAAATTAATTTTTAATACGAAACGTTTATTTTATTGCAATTTAAATAAGTTAATCAATTTTCTCATTAAGGAATATTATTGCGATATTAGGGAAAATATTTTTCTTAGATTTTTATGATAACTTGTTTTAATTATTTTCAGAATTTTAAGGAAATTGGTGTCATTAGATAAACATTTTTCTTATTTTTGGTGATTTTTGCAAGAAATTTGTGATTCTCGGTAAACTTTTCGAAAACGTTTATAGAATAATTACTTATACATTAGTTTCTTGAAAGTTCAATTTCCAAATAATAATTTTTAGTTGTCACCTTTTAAAGTATACTAGTAAATTTACAAAATTAATTATGAGTTTTAACTTGAAGACACTAAAGAATTTCATCATGATTTTCATTAGCTTAAAACTGTAATTAATGGTTTTATTCCGCTTCAAAATTAAATTTTCTCTAATTAAAATGATTTTTTTATCTATTTTCAAATAAATTTTTTCTTAACCTTTTCGATTGTACATACTTGCATGTTTTCTTTCTTTCTAACAAATGCAAAAAACGAGAAAAAAAGGGTACTGGGAAAAAGTAAATCTCACAATGTGTTTATTTCACTTCTAAGCGCGTCTTTAAAAATTATCCCAAAAAAATGAGTGCATTCAAAATTAAATCTTTTCCTGGCGTAATGAAGGAAGTAAGTAACGAAACTTCAAAAAAGACCTTTAATTTTCCGTGAAACTTATTTTTTTCCTTATACACCTTCGAGACCCTCGGTCAAAAACATTCACTTTTTTTTCCCTTTACCTACCCTTCAACCAAAATTGAAGTCATAACTTTTTTCCCTTTTTCCTTAGTTTGGGGACTTCTAATGGACGTGCATTTTCACCAAAGATTAGAACAATAGGAGCGGTAAATGTTAATTACAGCACTTAAGACTCATAAGTATCTCACGCTCGAAAACTTTCAGTCCCGGTAAAGTATTTTCCACCTTCTTTTCCCACCCCATTGACTACCCAATGCATTATTTTACCTCATCTGCCCCCCACCCCTAAGCAATTCTCATTAACTACAGCTGCACTAAAAATCCTTCACTATTTAAGAAAGAAAGAAATTAGGTAAATTGCATATGACAGTATAAAAAATTCCAATCAACCCCAAGCGGTTTGGGTTATATTTTTCATTTATTGATGCAAAAAATGGTTTATTACTTAGAAATTTATTTGTTTTCGAAAAAATTTCATTTATTTATTTCCTTTAAATAGTTATAAATTTAATTTAAGCATTAAATGCCTCGTGCTTCGTACGATATATTTCATTAGAAAGAATATTGAGCATTTTATTATTTTACTTTTTATTTGCACCACTTAAAATGTTATTAAAATAGTATAGGTATGATGCATATCCAAACTAAATAATATAACTAAAATATAAATTTCCTAAGGATGATAGCATATATCTCACTTATGATGCTTAAAACAGTATTAATTCTAGATAGATTGTATTAAAACTGTAATTTTCAAATGCTTAAATTTCACTTATGCTTACCTGCTGGTTTACTTTTGTTTCATATTCTGCTGGGTAAAAGAATGTATACTTACATTTTTATGTACTTTGTATTAAGAAAGCCACACCCATGTTAGAAAAATGAATGAAGAATATTAAACTTCAAATTTATTAAAGATAGTAATACATTAAGAACAAAGGCAAAATATTTTACTTATATTTAAATCAAATGATTTATATTCAGATCCATTCGCGTGGCCAAAGAAAGCTGGTTTATACTGTCAGCAGTTAATTATAGTAATTTATTTAAATGACATACAATTTCTTCTAATTCCTTTTAGGATAAGATTCAACTTCATTCAAATGAACTTAGTATTAGACTTTTCAAAATCTAGTCTTCCTTTTTTTCTATATTATTATTTTCTTTTTTTAAAAAGTCATCTCTAATACATGTTTTCCAAAAAATTGCTTGTAGAAATTGCCTTCTTTTTACTTTAACCTTGAGTGTAGAATAGAATATTAAAAATTATTTATCCAGACCGTAATGGAGAAAATATATTTCATATTTTTTTCTCTATTATAGTCTGCACGAAAACAAGATTTAAGATTAATTGATTTCCTAAATTTGAGATTCTATATTTTTCAAATTTTGTTATGTTTCTATATTTTTCAAATTTTCTATTCAATTGAATAAAATTTTTTATGAGTTTAAGAACAAATATCGCCATTATAAAGAAACTACATTTTTTTAATATATACTTTTCTAACATATCATATATTGAATCTTCGAAATCTATATCTAAACAAATTTCATTCAAATACGAATGATGTATTTCATGAAAGCTCTTTAAAAATTAAAATAGATGATAAATTAACAATTATTTCTTTTGCAAAAGGATTTTTCTTAATATTGCTATTATTTATGTATTTATAAATATATTGCTCAATCAGTTAAATATTCAAAATAATTAAATAAATTAATTATATTTTCTTTATATGTGATAAATAAGTTGAGTAAAGCATTAATCACAATGCAAGTAATTAAATATCATTAAAGTGTAATCTAAAATAAGAATTTTACCTTCTCATTTAAAGTTTTAGAATGAAGTAATGACATTTAAATAAAAATATTCACATTTTATATTACCTATGTTTTTTCCCCTTAAAAAAGGAGATCAATTAAGCTGAAAAAGCTTCAAAATGGATTAAGATGACAGAAGCTCTCAGGTAATTTGAGCGTAGACAATGTCATCAACCATTTTTCTCTTAATTTTTTATGCGAGAAAGAAAATTAAAGAATATTTCGGACGTGTAATTTGCAAAAATTTTTAAGTGGGTGCATCTGTTATTAAAGCGGTAATGAAAAAATAATAACAATAATAACGGTTTGCATGCATTTTTCTTCTTTTTCATGAAACTTGCGTCTAATTTTTCTTCGTGTTCAACTAAAACATGTCTTATACATCACACATTTGTAACAGGGTATTGTTTCGTACTGTAGGAAAGGTTTCTCTTTTTTTGCCTTAGCCCTCATTTTTTTCTTTTGCCTTCTTTAAGAAACTCTTATTAGGATACTTGCAAAGTGCTTTTTTACTGCTGTTTTACTTTCATTAAGAATAGGAAAATGGGGAAAATGAGTTTTTATCTGCAGTAGTAATTACAATGCTTGGAAAGACGACGATCAGAGCTACGCATGCGCGGGTGTCATTTTTTTGTTTCTTTGTCCGATTCTTAATTTTTTTACTCCTTTTTTTTCATTCTCATCATAATGGGTGCTGTTTCTCCTAACAACTTTTTTTTCCCGTTGATGTCCTTTAACTTTTTTACGCTTTAATTTCTTTTTTTCTCTCTTCTACATTCTCTACTTCTTATTCTTCATTTTAATCGTACTTCTTAACAGCGTGTCTACTTTAGGAACGAAACTGCCCGAGTTAAATTTGCCCGAGTACTTAGCTTGATGAGTTAGAGTTGGAAGAGTTTTAAATTCTAAGGCTCTTTTTTTCTTCTCAACCTCCTCAATTCTTTCCCTTTTTCTGCCCTGTAATTTCAGATTTGACTGAAAAGTAGAAAATTCTGCTCTTTATGCTATTGTTTTTTTCTCTATTTCTCTCTCTTTCTCACTGTTAAAGGATAAATTAGGAGAAAAAATGAGTCTTCATTTCCGTTGTCGGATTTTAGTCGTTTCGCTTACATTTTCTGGTTAAAACAAATAATGAAAATCTTTCAGAGATGGTTGTAGAAAAATACTAAATTTCTTGTTTCTCATTTTAAGAAAATGATTTAATTTAATTTTGCTCTTCCAGTAGGTTTTAATTATAGTTTGAACTTAAAAGAATATATGATTACCAATAAACTAGACAAAATTTGTGACACTGCATTTTGGATTTATTCCTACAACGAATGCATATTTGGAATTAACTAATTCTTCTTAATTTTCACATCCTTATGTGAGCAACTCAGAAAATATGCATAATTGAAATTTTCAACTATAATTTATTTATGCGTTTTCGTTATAGCTAGTGAGAACAACAAATGCTTATTTTATAGATTTCTTTAAAGAAGTCATAAACACAAGTAAATAATTTTATTTTTTCTTAAGACGTAAAAATGCTTTTTTTTTATGTATTCCTTAAGATAAAATTTAATCCTAACTCTAAATTTATTGCATAAGTGTAATGATAACGTTAATTGCACCTAAAGCAAAATATTTATTCAATGTTATAATATTGAATAATCATATAATTTATATCATAGGAATATTGATGCATTTAAAATGAAATAGAATGGAAATGTTTGACAGTTCTTATAAAGTTACTATTTTCAAGATTCAATTTTTTCTTATATTATGGGCAAATTGAATAAAATTAATGATGAAAATTAGCATAGACGGATTTATTATTTGGAGTTAATTCTTACTTAAATATTTCTTAATTCTATTTATTAAGCTAAATTACATTTAATGAAAAGTTATCTCTAAATTCTTAAAATATGGTAAGGGCTCACTTTACGAAAAACATAAATTAACAAATCAAAAAGAAATCTTGGTATTACAGTGGTGGAAAAATCTATATAAATGTAGTCAATTATAATATATAAGTATTACCTCTCAGAAATAAATGATTTTTTAATTGCTGATATACTAAGGATATGAAATTAGTGACTGTTTTTCTGAATTCATATTTGAAGAGCAAGTAAAAATGTTTTAAAATCGAAAGGATTTTAATGATTTATCTAGTTAAAAAATAGATAATTATAAATAATATTTAAATTCCTTGCAGTTAAAAGTGCGAAAAGAATTTCATCAGCAAGAGAATTCAAAGAAGTGAAAATTAACAACATTAGTCAATTAGCTTGCATTGAAAATATCATTTGTAAATATTTCATTGATAACGTTTAAATTTTTATTATACATTGAACTGAAAAACATAAATACCTTTATTTTATTTTAAATATTTCTGTGTCGTTGATAAGATATAATTTGCATTTATAAAAATTAAATTTACGAATCATTGCTATATTTTATGTCATACTCTCTTTTGCACAATTTATGAAAAATTATAACAAATTTAAAATATTAAAAATTTTATATTATACTAATTACGAATACCACGAATGTGTAGCTCTAATCAGATGTTATTATACAAATTAAAATCACATATTATACAAATCCCACATCCTGATAGCAAAATACTTCTCAATAAATCAATTTATGAATCACTTATGACAAATTTTATTTAATTATTATTTATAATACAGGAAATATAAGTCAAAATGCAGACCTCAGAAAAATATTAAGAATTATGTATTTTTATTTTACATGCATAACAATGATATGCAACCGAGAAATAATTATTTTGTCAAGCTTTCTCTTTAGAACTTTTTTTTCAGCTTACTTTTTGAAATTTTTAAATTCGATATTTACAACTATTATTGTTAAACTATTTCCTAATGTTTCATAAAAGTCTTAAATTTAATTCAATTGCACTATTTTTCAAATGTTGATGGCAAAATAACTCATACAAAATGAGCAATATATTTAAAGTTCAAATAAGCCCATCATTTAGTTTAAATAAACGTATATCAATGAGTTATACATTTTTCAATTACACTGAGATACATTAATTTTTCATGTTATATTATTCTTAAAATGTATATAGTATACATTAATTCTATGATCTCACATTAAGCTCTACCAAGTTAAATAATGTTTGAGCATTAAAGAGTACTTTCCTGAAAATAGTTTCTTTTTTTTTTTTGCTAAAGTTAAATATTTTAATAAAAGCGTAAAATATCATTCAAATTTTTTTAATAAAAACAAAAGAAACCATTTGGATATTTATGGATCCGATATTTCAGATATATTTTTTATAATACATGTCTGATAAATGAAAGCATAAGAACTTTCAAATAGACACTAACAATACACAATATTTCTATTTTGTAAACGTTGCGTAGTATAAAATATTTCTCCCTAGATAAAGTTATTGAACCACTTCAAGAATTTATTTAATTATAATGTATCCATTTTTATCTGATTTAATTTTTCCACCTCATTTCTATTAAATTATTTTAAAAATGTATTCAAGGACAACATTGTAGAGGATTAAACTTTTTTTAATATATTTTATATTTGAGAGTTAGTTTTAAAGCAGATATCCTTCTGCATGTCACATTGGATATTAAGATTATTTTGTTGTTTAAATGTTCAAAAAATATTTTTGCACTAATTACTTTTATCTTTCTAAATAAATTAAAAAATATTACGAAAGTTAAATTTTTTGATTATTTTAGATATTTTAAAAAAAATTCCTACATTTCATTCATTTTTACATTTCAAAAATTCCTACATTTCATTCATTACTACATTTTTTTGTATTAATTTTTATAAAAGTTAATATTTAATTAGTTCTCACACTGTAGAACACTATTCATTCATATTACATATATAAGACTCTATTTTTATAAAACACTATTTCACACTATATTTTTTTAAAATTCGGCATGTATATATATATAATATATATATAATATATATATATATATATATATATATATATATATATATATATATATATATATATATATATATATATATATATATATATATATATATATATATATATAGATAGATAGATAGATAGATAGATATGCGTGTGTGGTTGATGTTATATTAAAGGTTTTAATTAAAATTATCAATAGAAATACAAGAGACGAAGATGACATACATTTAGAATTTTTCTTTAATTAGATATAGAACTGTAATTATCTGCAAGCAATTTGCTGTCCTGTGCAACTCACTTTCTGTTTGTTACAATCACTTTCAGTAAAAGAATCAGTGACATTATTAGATTTTACTCAATTGAGTCAAAATCTGTTAAGATGAGATTTATACGTGTTATGTATTCAGAGAACCTGGGCACCATTTTTCCTGATATAGTGCAGAGAAAGAAATTTTATCGCAAGTTTTGAATTTGATGGATATTTCAATTCGATGTATTCTTTTGTGTTTAGGGTTTCCAAAAAATAAGGAACTAGAAAAGTTTCGTCCAAGGAAATAAATAAAAATAACAACTGTAATCAAATGCTTTAAGCAAAAAAATCACTTTTATAATCAAGATCATAGGAAATTATCGCCTGTATTCTGATAGTAATAACGAATACATTTGATATAATTGCTTAGCATGTTTAATTAAAAATAGAAAATATACGCATAGATATATATATATATATATATATATATATATATATATATATATATATATATATATATATATATATTATTGGCAATATAACCAGCTCAAAAGCAGCTAAAATGAGATATGCCAGTATATATAAAGTAAGATACAACATGGAGAACAATAAAGCAAGTAAGAAAAAATTTGAAAAATCACTGACTATGCATATTCCTTATTCTTTACATTGTATAATTTTGTTTCATACTTCTCAGTGAGTTTTCAAATTTTGCATACACACATACACACACACACACACACACACACACACACACACACACACACATATATATATATATATATATATATATATATATATATATATATATATATATATATATATATATATATATATATATATATATATATATATATATATATATTTGCTTTCTTAAATTTGCATTTCGATGAAAAATATTGCATTGATAAACAGCTTCTTTTCATTTGAAGTTTTAAAAAATTTGAATATTAGATTTCCCTGAACCATGAAATACTGAAATTACTGAATTTCCCTTAAAAAAATTTCTGTGAATCAACCATTTGCTCAGTAATAAAATGTGAACTACGAAATAAAAAAAACATTGACAAAGAGCTTTATTTCCAAAGTAAACCATTTCGGTCAATTTGATTCTTGTCTCTTTGGATGAAGAGATCAAATCCCGCAAATTTGAACTTGGGTCAATACCATTCATGCCTCGCTTGAGCTCGGGCAGATTATTTGGAAATTATCACGCAAATTACCGCCATCCGTACAATAAAGAAGTCTACGCGTCAGAAAACCATTCTGAAAATTCTGAGAATCTTTTATTTATTTATTTATTATTCCTCCTTCCGGCGAAAAGCTCATATCCAGAGGAAGGTACAAAAAAAATGGATCGAAATGACATAAAGATGGCGAGCTCGTAAGGCGGAACGACGGAAAAATTTATTTATTTACAGGTACATTAAAAGCCATTTTTTTCATATCGTTAGAGAACAAGGAGAAGAGAAGAAAAAAAATCATTTCTTCATTGGTGTGTGAAATGAGCGGTGATAAAGATTCTGGAATTGAGTTGCTCAAGTTGTAATTGGCCATAGGCATGACAACAGCGGTAGAGTTCCACGGAATGAATCAGAGAGAGAGCCAGAGCGTTATTTAAATTTTATAATCACACTTTGTATGAAAGGACATTCTTACACGTAAAATGAAATAGTTAAAATAATTGTTGAAGGACATTTATGACAGATCAATTTTGAGATTCCATAACAATATAATGCCTGCAGTCTGAAAATGGCGATGTGAAATGCAAGTTTACTTCTTAAATACAATTAACTGTCAACAAAATTTAAATGTTAAATTTTAAATTGTGATTGGCATGTAAGCGTGTTCATTGTGCATTTTGGAATGATTTATTGACTGTTTTTTTTAAATAAGCTTTATTCATGCCAATCAATATAAAAGTATATTTTCATTTCGCAATTTTAAAATTATCTAGAAAAATATAAAAATCAGTTTCGTTTTCGGTTTATTAGAATTATTTGTGGTGGTAAATTCAAATTAACTCACAGTAAATAATTCCAGGTGTTAAAGTAATTACACTTTTAACTTTTAGTTTGAACTAAAATTGACATTGACTTAAATTTCATGTAACTTTAATGTTAAAATATGTACAAAAATATAAAGTATTTTAGTAATTACAATTTAATAAAATTCTTCTTCTATATGTAGTATCGATACTTAAATTGTTATTTTTAACAAATTTTGCTTCGATCTATACTTTTAGGAATTTATTTTTTAAATTAAAATCGTTTCGTTTTCAAATCCATAAATTATTAAAATAAAAATGTATCTCTTTAGCAGCGATTAATTTCCTTGAAAACATTCGCAATTGTTGAATAGCATATTGTAAGAATTTAAAAATATTAAACAACAATCATTAAAGATGAATTGATTGAAAATGGAAGATGAAATCACACGCGAGAGTAAGAGTTTGTCTTCCACGAACTTTTAGAAAAAACCGATAGAGGGCTCTACTGCGTCAGAGAGTCAAATCCTCTTAATAAAGATGGATTACAGATAAAACTGGAGCCCCTGCTAATTCTCTTTGGAATACAATTTTTTTACTTCCTGATTTAAGAATAAAGCTATTAAGTCAAAATCATTTATTTTATGAATAAAATAAAAAGCTATTGTAATGTATTTGGATGTCTAGTACAAGTTTTATTACACAGATTACAATACATTATATATAAATTAAACTCTGCATTTTGCACATTATGTGAAAATCAAAGTCTATATCTTTGAAGTTTATTTGGTTTTAATAATTAAAGTATAAAGTTTTATATTTTAATGTGCCTCATTAAAAGTAACTTTATCCTTAAAAATTATTAAATAAGACATTTTGGCTTTAAATTTTAACAATATTTTTTAATACAAAACTGTGTAAAAAAAGCAAGCTTTAATTCATAATTAACATTTAAAAAGTTTAATCTAATCAAAAAGAGGACAAAAGTAAACAAGAAATATTAATTTATTCAAAAAACGTGTTATAAAGTTGATATCGACGTAGTTAAACTCCTCTAAGAATGTTATATTGCAACAAAATATATATGCAATTATCAAACAATGATAGAATAAAATTAAATAATTATATACTTTTAACTATTATTGATTATAAAATTAATAAAGTTTACATTAATCGAGTATTAATAGAATGCTTACTTCTAATTAATTCATCTAATATATCACATTTTATTGATAAAGAGGGTTTATACAAAAATTATGTCTTAGAATGCAATATAGTTATCATGCATTCTTTTGATTGCGTTTTTAATTAACAGTATGCACTTTAGCAGTGTTTCTTTCAAAATATTACAATTTTTTATTGGATATATAGGTGTATTATTGACTACCAGAAGGTTTTCTGATATTTTGAGATATTTTTCTTTCTTTTATCATTTAAAGTAATAAAGTGTTATGAGAAAAACAAGAATCTTTTCTAGTCTTGACTTATGGGTTATTTAATTACTATTGATATTTAGAAAAATTCAACGGGTAAGTTTCATTGAATAGTACTTAATAAAATAGTAATTAGTAACTAACCTTATTCAATTAATGGAAATTTTCTAATTGTAATAAAAATTGGGTTTTAATCCATACTATAAATTTAAATGTCTTAAATGTGAGAAAATTTCAAAGTTAAAGTGATATTATTCAAATAAAAATGCCCTTACTTAAATTGAGCAAAAGCATGAGCGATCCAGTAAAATATTTAAAAATATATTTCAGTTTGTAAATCTTTTTGATCGATGAACCATTAGTAGAATTGTTTTTGGTGTACAAAATAAATTTGAATAAGAAAAATTAGAGTATAAATTATTTAAAACATAAGTAATTTAAAGAGTGCAAATGTATCTCAATTAAAATTACTTTTAGAGAAAATCAATGTTTTAATCAAATTTAAGAGCTTTTTCTAATTAAATAACAGACAATTTAACTTATAAAAGTAAATCAAACAGTGTGATAAACATTTTTTATGAATCGAAACAATAAGTATTTTTTAATAGTAAGAATCACTATTGAGACTATAACACAAATTAAAATCATGTTACTTGTATCTTTCCACACGTGTATTATTTTAATATCATCATTAATATTTGCATTTTGAAAAAAAAAACTTTAATTTTATTTTTATACTAATGGAATTAGTATGAAGCTGAAACTTTTGACACCACGTAAGTGGGTAAAAAGTAAGAAAATTGTTCGAACAAAAATAATACTAAAAGAAAAGGTTATAAATTCGTTTAATTTTATTATGTACACATGAAAAACTGAAAATAATAAATGCATACATCATATTAGGATTATTAAGTTAAGTTCAAAAAGTCTATTAGATAAAACTATTTTTGAAATTTTTATAATCTTTTCAACATTTTACGCTACAATAAACAATTTGTTAATAAATGTAAAATTTGCAAAGAAACGTTAAAGAAAAATTGGAATAAAATAATTACCAGAAACGAAAATCACAGCTATCATCCAAAAGCATTACACAATTCATACATATTATAATACTTTAACGCATGTAAATAATTCCGAGATTTCCAATCAGCTAAAATGGTTTTTAGAGAAAATGCAATCTCATTTTGTATAATTGTTCACACGCATTTATATGATGTTTCAACTATGGAATATTATCATCTGCTCTTTTCTGAAGCGCATGAAAACTTCAGAGTATTCTTTCAAAATGATTGTCATTTTTCAGTGAAAATCGTACCTAATTACACCATTACAGGCAAGAAACTAATTTACAGTGAAGATTATCCTGGCGATAATTGCCTACTAACACATACACGAAGCGTTAAAGACAGCGCCATTACACCCACACAATCACAGTCATATCGAGTGTTTTAGATAATTATTATTGCATTCCTTTATTTCCAGGTATTCTCCCGCTTTAATGACATAAAAAGCAGTCAAAAGAGTGATTTATTTTCTTGTCTCTGGGTGATTCTGTGTTTAAAGTAACTGATAAACGAAACGTAACATTTTAACCAATGATTCCAGTTAATTTTAGTTGGAAGTGAACGTTCACAGGAATACATTTACTCAGTCACCATTTCATATATAAAAAAGACAATTATTAAAACTGGTTGTAAGGACATTAAAGGGAATTATCTCCCCCTTTTGATCACGATTGTGAGGGAGAAGAGGGAAGAAGGAGAAACAATGGGATTTTTATCGAAACTTTTTAAGTGCTGAGATAAAACGATTCTATGATTCTTTCTGCATTTGTTATTTGAATATTTCTTAATCGTTGTTCACAAAATGCAGTAAAAAAACTCTGAAAGATTATAGCCATTTTTGATTTAGCATGAATATAATGAGCCAATAAATAAACGGACAATATATATATTTCCACATTCATACACAATTACTGCTATAAAACAATTTCTTAATGTAGCTTAAATGACACTATCAAATAAGTTATCTAGTAATGCTCGTTCGAAAATTTAAGTTATACATATAAATAATGGCTTTATTTTAATATTTAAAATGTAAATGAGTCTTCCTATCATAATGATATTTTAAGAAAAGTATTAAAAGTATTGAAAATAGTACTATAGTTATATACATTAAAAATATACATGGCAATAAAAACATTATTAATAGAAAATATGCTCTTACTATCATTTTATAATACTTTACTTTAAATTGTTATGCATAGTATTAAAAATAATAATTAGCAAAATAAATCTAGCGTGAAATACATACTTTTTTACTGATTTGTGTAAAGTTGTATAGATTATAAGAAGTTGTGTACATGTATTTTTAATTTATTTTACTTTTTACAATGAATTGAATATTTCTTTTTACTATACATCGCACTGCTAAAACTGTGTTGTTAAAGAACCTATACAAAGTGGTACTCGGGGAGCATAACATTTATTGATGTTTCCGAATTGATGTATCCGATGTTTCTCTGTGGTAGTTGCAGCCTTAAAAATGATCTACTTTAAAACAACTTCAGCCTTGTCAGTCAGACTTATGACCAGACTTATACCGCGTGTCTCGTGTAGTAAAGATTTTCTGACTACAGGCACGTGTATGATTTGTTAGCATAGGTAATTCCAATGTCCGTAAAACGATTTAATGTATATTAAACATCTCAGTGTGATTTGCATCACAATTAAACGTAATAAAAAATTCCAAAACTTCACTCCCCAGAATATTACACAAAGTGATGGAGTAATACACTGCTTAGTGACAAAATTTGAATTATATTTTTGAATTCTTAGGCTTTCTATAAATATGCAGAGGTCCTCAGCTCAGAAAAACGAGTAAGATTTGTTGCTGAGGATTTAAAATTAATAATACCCTTTTAATATTTTATTCGAGATACAGGAGGTTCATATAAACTGTATATATTTATATATATTTTTAAAAGTTAGTGAGTTTAGTAAAAGTTTATAAAGTTAGTGAGCAAAACAGTGACTATAGAGCAACAAGAAAATTATACTTGTAAACAATCATAAAAAATAATTAATGTCTTATTGATAATATAGACCGTTATATTTTTATCTTTTATGTAAAATCATTAAATGTTTTACATGAGATAGATTGGTTATTTTGAGTTAATAATTAACAGCTGCTTACCATGGATAAAAATTTTAATTCAAGATGGAATAATATAATCACATTTTAAATAACATTCACTGCATTTTTAATTATTTAAGGATAAAAACAGTTTTGTTAATTATAGCTAACGATAGTTAAAAGCCTTAAATCATACCTTTAACAAAAACTAACATGGTGCGAATTGGATATACAAAATATTCCAAACAAAAATTCAAATTTTTGCATTCAATTCATTTTATTCAAGCTTCTAAAGTTTATTTGCATAGTGATGATATATTTATCCCTATTTATTAAATTAAAAACTGAATTTTTATTCACTTTTTAAAGAATTCCATAAATTAAGCACTCACATTAATTTCATTTTTATTTAAAACAAAAATCAACGCAAATCCCTTTTTTCTATTTCCTCAGTTAAGAAAAATAAGTTTTGGATTAGTTTTATTTCATTGTTCGACGCCTGACCTTACGGGAGAAATGTCGAGTAAAACAAAAGAAATCTTAAAAATAAGAGAGGAAAACAAAACTGGAAAGGAAGAAAAAAAAGGAGAAACACCGATAATAATTTACTTATCGCTTCCCGTAGAAAGCAATAATGAGAAAGGGAATAGGAGAGGAGACAACGGATTTTTTGCATAAACTCCTCGCCTTTTAAAAATACAGTTTGCCGTCGTCAAGCCACTTTACAAAAATCGTCCAAAGTTTTTATCTGGTCCAACGAATTGGGAATCGCTGCTCTTGGGATGAGCTAACTGCTGGGGGTGGAGGGCATAGCAGAAAGAGGAAAAGACTTTTAACTTCTTCATTGTATGCGATTCGAAACACAAAGAGCATAGAATCTATTTTGCAACATAGTTTAGCTTGTATCGATTATGTAATTACACTTTTATTTTTGCTGGGGCTTGCGTCAGTCGTCGAACAACCATTTGAACTGTATCTTTTGCATTTTGTTTATTTAGTTTAATACCTTTATTTTCTGGGGGAAAAGGATGGATTTTACAAATGATTTCTCGTTTTTTTTTCTAAAGACAAATAAAACAATGTATTTTTTTTTTTTTGGCTGATTCAACTTCCATGGCGCCGTTTTGATCGTTGAGAAAACCGTGATCCCTCTTGTTTGATTACAGCATGTTGCTTACGTGTTTTATTTTAAAAATGATTTAAAAGAAGTGTTTAAATGATAAAATTAACAAAAAATAGTTCGCTGCTGTCTTTAAGTGAAGATATATTGAATAAGTGAAGTAATTACTTTAAGTGAAGTAATACCTGAGAAAACTAAAAGAGAAAAATGAAATATAATTAAATAAATCAAATAAAATGTAAATAAATTAAATCGCTGGAAAAAATGAAGTAAAATCAAAGATTTATACTTCTTAATTTATATTATAGTTGTTTCTTTCCTTTTATACGTTTATATATTATTTTGAAAAATATTATGTGACGTCATGAACGATGAAACAGCCCTTGAGAAATTATAATTAAATCAAATCTAAATGAAATTAAAAGTAAAAGTAACTTTAATTCAGTAATTTTTCTAATTGAAAATACGAGCAAAATACTTATTAATATTTTCGTTTATGATTAGTGAAAACCTGTTGCAACCATAACAGGATATGTTATTTATTTTTTGAATAAATTTCTTGTTTATAGTTTTCTTTTCATCTGAAATATTGCGTTATTTACATTATTTAGGTAAAAATTTATTTAGCAAAGAAAAACTACGTTGTTTTTAAACTGAAAAAGAAAACAGATTCTTAAATGTTACACAAAACATGCTGTAATAAACACATATCTAATTGAAAGATAATGTTATGTATTCACGTAAATGAAAATTAGATTACAAATACTTAAATATTATATTTTTCTTCTTAATATATTAGCTTAATTTTAAATTTTTTGTATATAAATTTATTACAAAATAAAGCTTAAATATATATTTTCGAAATAACTCATAGATTTTTGATACCGATCATATTATTTATTAGCATTTATATAACAATTTTGGCTAAAAAAATAACGGTTAAAATCTATCAGTATTTTCCCTTCTCTAATAAACTTTAGAAATTTATGTATTTCTGAACGACTGAAAAGGAGTTTAAAAAAGTCCTAATTTATGAAGAGATTAATTAGTTTGGCAGCTACCAATATAAAAAATTTGTTGCCTAAAATATACAAATATATTAATTATAGAATAAAACAAATGTGAAAAAGATAATAATTAAGTCAAATGTTAGAAGTATTAATAATAAATTTTTTTTAAACTATGATAAAAATGAGCCAATTGTAAATCAAATGCACTTGATCAAAATTTTTGTGCATATTTTTAGCATACCTTTATTCATCATTGTTTACTCAGAAATGAGATTTATCGTTTCAATAATTTTCAGAATTATTAAATATGTTACAAGAATAAAAAATTATAACGCAATATTCAATTAATTTCAAACTACTTCAATATCAGTAACAGATGTTTGGGGTTTACATTTTATGTATTAAGTAAATTGCCATTTCAGATGATATAATTTTCTAAACTATGCATTTAATTAGTTTGATAGTAGTGTAAAAATTACAGCAGTGTGTATGCATTTGAAACATTTGATGATGTATAAAAATGAAGAGTAAACAAATGAAAATATATAAATGATGTTAAATCAATATTTAATTTTTAAATGTACAATTTATGTGCATATCATTAATTAATTAAAACTATATCTTTAAAAACAAGCAGACACTATTTAAAAATATATCTTGCAGTGAATCACGTTAATATCATTTTTATTATATTGAAATATTTCTTTTTAAAGATATCATCTATTTTTTTAAATAGGAACTTGTTATCCTGTTACCCTGAATCCTGTTAGAATTTAAAGTAGACAAGTAATCCTTTAATGTCGATTAAGTTATCGCACCGTCACTATCACTGGAGACGAAAACTGAATTCCAGAGCATTCTTAATGAACGATTTATATTCACTCAAACTTCCAAGTTACAAATTGAGTAACAGTTAACACTATGATGTGTTTTATTCTGTAGACCGGGATAAGAGCCTCAATTCAGTGGTCGCAGCCTCATGCCTAATACATAACGATTAGTGATGCTTTACTAAGAACGATATCTCAACAAGTGTGATCACAACTGCTCCCACCAATCTCGCTTCAGAAGAAGAAAAAGAAGATAAACGAAGCTAAGATGCATTTTGGCGCGCCAATCGCGCCATGAAATATGGCTCTAATCCTCTGCCACCAAGACATGACGGATTGAGTAAGGGAAGCTCTTTTCATAATTGCTCCGCACAAAGGACACTTTTTGCAGGATACTCTGCGCTATTTTTCAAGACATCCCTTCTTTTTGCTCACTCACCCTCCTCTTTTCGCTCCCTTCCATTCGCACACCTACTCCCCGACTCCCACACTTCGAAAACTAAGTGATGTTGCCTTCAAGCCTCGCTTTCTTCTTCCATCCAGTGCTTCGGAAGATATAAATTGGTGTTTGAAGGGGCAAATTTGTCAAGGTTATGGATTTCGTCAGAAATGTGTTGATGCTCGAAAGAGGGGTAAGATCGGGTAGCGATCGGGTAGTGGGTGTGGAAAAAAAAGAGGGGAGAAGAAGAATTGATTTTTGAAAAAGAGTCGGGGGCTCAATTTGTTTTGATGAAATGGAATACATACATTTCTCTGTGTTCTCTCTTCTTCCCATTACCCTTTCCCTCTCCCATTCCGTGATGTCTCCGTGAAAGTCGACTGTCTTAAGTGACTTCTTAATCGATATGCTTTAGTAGTTGATGTCTCGCTTTCGATATCGATTTCATCGTTAATACTGGAGCCATCTCGCCTCTGAAGTGATTTCTGTGTAAATTTATTCAAAACTTTGTTCAAATGTGGTGAATATTTAGATTTTTATTCCTGGTAAGCAATCATAAAACGATATTCTGGCATTAAATGATTAATGAAAGATTTTTATTGACAGGGATAAGCGAATACTTTTTTGACACTCACACACATGATACATCTTCTTTTATTAACACTCAGAGATTATTTTAAAAAATATGCTGAACTAATAATCGTTATTGATTCACCATAATCGTTATTGATATGTGATTCATTAACATGAAATCTTATTAATTTAAATTTTGAAAGCACTTCAAAAATTTTTAATTAACATATTAAAAAGATTTATTTACGTTACAACGACTGAAACATATAGAAGTTACTTCAAAAGTAATTTGAAATCATAAGATTTCATAACTGAGAACAAATATTAACTATGGATAACAAAAGCAACAATGATACTGTATCCATATATTATACATAATAATAGTTTATTACTCTATTATTTTTCCTTAGATATTTTCCTTTCATATACTTCAGGTATGTCAATCAGTGTATTTTAAGGAACATATCCGAAACCTGATCAAGCTATGGAAGTATTTTAAAATTTTGAAAATAATTTTATTGTAATTTGTATGCTTAATTATAATTGCTTATAATAAGATCATAACGTATAATAGCTATGATTCTGTAAAGCCTTAAATTAAGGAACGAGTCAACCAAAAAATTTATAAAATTTCATGAAGTATTTGCCATATTTTTAATGAGTAAGGTGATTTTTTCTATTCTACACTGTTATATAAGAGATCATTTTAAGTATTATTAATAGCAAAAAAATAAATTATATTTTTATTTTGCTGTTATATGCACATATAAAACAACCAAATTAATTGACAGTTAAATATTCATATTTTTAAAAATATGTATTTTCTTAATACAGTAATACAGTTTTTTAATTTTAGCCAATTTAAATAGTTTAATTTATATTAATATATATCTTCTAATTTTTCAATGTTTTTTTTCTTTCTACTTAACATTAATATTTTTAAATTGATATGATTTTTAGGAAAAAAGTACAAATTAAAATTCAAATTAAGATATGATTTCAATTTATTTTATCATGAATACTAATTTTATATATTAATTTTTTTCATAAGATTTAAATTAAAGGAAATAAAAATTCTCATTGTAATTTGTAAATAAATTCTATCTTTATTGTCTAATTAAAAATGAATAAAAAGATGTTAGGAAATGTACAATTTATGGATATAATTTTATTTAAAGTCACATGAAAAATTTTTCTAACAGAATAAAATTTGTTTTTTAAAATTATTTTTTAAGCATATTGAATTATATTAATTTTAACAAAAAATATCCTTAATAATCCCGGTTACACATGTATTCTGATATATATTTTTATCGGTTTTATATAAATACATAAATGGGTAAACAAATTATGTTTGAAAACTTTTTTTTAAATAACAGAGTAAGAAGTAACTATTGCAATCTGTCTATAAGGCTTAGAATTATATAGAAAAGAAGTGTTAATAGTGATAAATTTATGTGAAGGTTTTAAATACGGCATTTTTAAAGCATATTTTGCATATTAAATATGTAAAATATACAATACCATTATATATTTCTGCTGTGTTTATCATGTTACTGTTTTAATTAAGAAAATAGAGAATAAATTTGTATCTAAAAGTATAAATAATTTTTGATTTCCTTTATTTAGAAAAATGCAATTGAGATAAAACAATTACATTCATAAAAAATTAAACGCATATTTGTAAAGTCATTTAAATATACCGATGTACTTTTTTACAAGAATATATTCAGTATATTATTTATTCAAAATCACAAGTAAGTGTTGCATGTTTCAAGAAAAAATCTTTTACATAGCAAGATTTCATTGAAAATAAAAAGAAAGTTCAGAGTTGATTTTTTTATATTTTTAAAATTACAATATTTTATAAATCCACAAAGATTTGATAAGTAATTTTTTTGGCAGATAAAATGATGTACATATCAATTGTTTCAAACAGAATTATTCAAATAAGATTTTTGTAAATTCAAGTTTTTTTCAAGTTTTTATTTTTATTTTTGTAAGTTTATAAAAATGTAGTTTCGTTAATCAATATTAAAAAGTTTTTATATAATATATTTCATAGCTTAAGAAGACTGATTGTAGCAATTTGGCTTTCTTACTTGAAGTTTTTTTATAAAATTTGAATAGTTAAACATTGTATTTTGTCATCATTTTAGTGATTAATTCAACAATCACGCAATTATGCAAATTCAATTAATTGCAATTTTACAAATTCAGTAGTCTTACAATTGTAACTTGGCGAAATTTACGATTATAAATTTCACATATATTGAAAATAAAACTAATATCAATTATTTCTCGTCGTTCTTATCAATTATATCTATTAATATAATTTCTCAGATGTAATTTTATATATTTTTTAAATTGGCTTAAAAGAGAGAGAGAGAGATAAATAATTAGCTAATTCGTCATATTTCAGATACCGAGAAAACATCACAAATATTGATGCCAATAGCTGCGAAAATATTGTTTTCCTTTCCCGAAAATACCCATAAAAAATCATGAATTTAAAGCAAAAGCATAAATTATACAAGAAAAATTATATTTAGACAAAGAGATATTTTATTTTATGTCCTAACACAGTCAATCCTCAATTCCGAAACAAAACTTGGTTTTTAACCCTATACATCTCTTTTTTTTCTTTATATTTTATCACTAAAAGCGGGATATCGAACAAATTATCACGCTTAGAGATACATTATTTGAAAGGGAAAAGATCGAGGAACAAAGGAGGGAAAAACTATTTTTTTTCCCTTTTCCACCGACACTGTCAAACAAAACAAACAGAGTTGCGTATCGAGCGAAAAGGGGGGTAAAAAAAGGAAAAGAAATATATCCAGGCGAAGATGGCTAGCTTAAAAAATGCTTAAAAAATTTAATCGTCCTCAGATTGGGTCTTGAGGCGTGATGGCATTAGGAGGGGGGAGAGTATTATAATTGCTAAGGGATGAAAGAAAAAAATGGCCCTTCATTGATTGGTGGATGCCGTCTCCATGGCAACTGCATCCGTCCAGCTAACGAAGTTTGGTGCACCGGGAGAGGAGTGATGAGATGCAACGGGATGCGGTTATTGTTTTATTAATAAGGAAGAAAGGCATCGCACTTCAAAAATTTGCATTCATTTCTTCAAGTAATATCTTGATCGGGCTAATGACGAACCGAAATTCTTCTCACGGCAATGCAGATATACAGAAGCACTTAAGAAAGAGCATCCCCAAGAGAGGAGGGGGGAATGTACATCATATTCTTTTTATATTTTATTTCTAAAGATTTTTCTCGCCACTCTTTTAACCTCATCTAGTTATCACTTGAATATGAGAGGTAAAAAAATGATGCAACGAAACCTGGGGGGGAACTAATTATATTTACTGCATAAGAAAAGGTTCGACTGTACAACTAGAAGTTTTGGTGACACATTTTGATAAAGAGAAAAATACCGTTAACTTATAACAAGCTTTTTTTTTATTTCGAATTTAAATTTTATAAATATTTTATTTTTCAAGAATTATTAATTCAGAAACGAATTAAAAAGATAAATAAAAACGTGTTTTTTATATGCTTATATGTATTTAAGGTGCTTAATGAATCAAAGTCTAATATTTTACATTTGAAGCAATAAATACAATTCCATTCTAATTACGAAGTATAATAATTAAAGTATTATCAGTATGAAAATAAATATAATTTTCAGTTTGAAAAGATAATTTTAGTTGAGAATTTAAAAAGGAGAAAATATTTCTAAGTTTAAATCTAGATTTAAGTTATATTTTTTGCATCAATAGGTTACTGGAATATTTGAGAAATCGAGAATTAAATGGATTCGTTCTTTTGAAATACAATTCTTTTAATTCATGTAAAAATGTCCATTGAACATAATTTTAAATAAATCTCTTAATATATCCCATAATCAGAATTAAAGTATTTATGCTTCTTATGTGTTATATGATGATACATTTTAATTATTGTAAATTAAATTGAAATCATTTAAGTTTAGATTCAACAAACGTTATATAAATTAATCAATTTTAAATTAAAGATTGAATAATGTTATGACTCATTTAGATATATATAATTAAATGAAGAAAATACAAGGTGGTAAAAAAGAACTGAAATTTTACCTCCTCGGAACTAAATCTCCTAGAAATTTGCAAAATTGAAGTATTCAAAATTTGGTCATTCTATTCTAATCCCTTGTTAAAATTGTTTTACAGCATATTTGACATAATTATTGATTTATATAGTTGTCTAATCGTAAAATAAAATAACATGATAAAAAATTAAGCATTGCACATTTTGGACAATATGAGTTTTATTAGTCAAAAATCAAGTTATCTCATATTCAATATTGGTAATCAAAAAGTAAAAGGGATCAAAATAAATCCATTTAAAACTAATTTTATAGTATAAATCAAGTACTAATAATATTAAAGCAATAAAAATCCAATTCATTCTTGTACAAAATAATGAAATATTTTTTTATATTGCTATTCATAATATCTAAATTAATTGAAATGTGTAAGATATTTAAACAGCAATTAATTTATATGCATTTCTAATAAATTTAGGCATTATAGTTCAAATTTTTTCTATTGAAAATTTGAAAATTCCTATTAGTAAAATACAATTTTTAATTCCTATTTTCGAAATATTTTATGCTTTTAACATTGCAAGATTATGTGTCAGCCATACAATACAGAGATTCAAATTCAGATATTGTCATTTGTGTTGACTCAGATGCCTGAACTGCATTGAGCATAACTGGAATTAGAGTCACTGTTAAATTTAGAAAAAAGGATGATATCACAAAATGCAGGGCTCTGTGAAACATGAAAAGTATAATTTAATAAATGTTTCCACATACACGTGATAGTTATTTATTCAAGTAACTAAATATGATGTTTAAAAATATAAAGGTATTAAAATGAAATATTTAAACTTTAGTGGAGTTACTGTTCCCTCAGTTATATATTGTTTTAGTTAACCATTCCTTTTACAACGCCTTATTTTATATTTTTGATAAAATTTGAAATTGCATAGACAAAATATTATTTTTATATGAAAAACTTTAATAAATCAAAAATCTTTCTCTGATAATTTTAGGTATATATATATATATATATATATATATATATTTATATATATATATATATATATATATATATATATATATATATATATATATATATATATATATATATATATATATATATACACGCACACACACATATACATATGTGTGTGAGAGAGAGAGTGAGAGATATTGATTGTGTGATTGATTTAAATTCCAGTAAATTCTTAGGTAAAAGAATTTTCTTCATTTTGTTTATTTCTCTGATGTTATTAAAAAGTTTTTCCAGATAGGAAGTTAATTTTCAAAATATATTTTGAAGAGCTTAATAATATGTTCTTTGGTACTTACGCTAAATTAAAGTTTTGTTATTTAAAAATTTTTCAATACATGATATAAATAACCCACAAATTTAATTCTTCTAAATAATAAGTATTTCCAAAGAGAAAGAGAGTAAGAAGAAAACGTTCACTAACAGAATAAAGTGCATGAAAAGTTTAAAATTGCAATGCAACAACTGAGATGTTTTTTTTTAAATATATGTTGGGAAAATATCGAGTTTTTTCAATGAAAAAATTTAAAATTTAAGATTTTTGTAAATTCAGAAAAAGGTTTAAATGTAATTTTTAGTCTTGACTTATATCGTAAGACTTGTATCGCAAATCTTATTCACTTGAAAAAGTTTATGCGAGTAGACTCACACATTTTTGGCATATTTTCACAAATATGGCCAAAAAAATTGTTGATTACTTTAAGTAATGTAACTCCCCAAGAGAGCTGAGAGAAAGATGAGTAAATTAATAGAAAAGATTGGTACGATACTCTGACATATACTAAAATCAATTTGACATAGTTATGTGACATACTTTAACAAAAATCTTTTCCATGAAACCTATAGTTGAAATTGCAACGTCGGCATTTTATTAATTTCAAATTATTTTTCAAAGAATATTATTGAAGCACTAATTAATAAAAACATTTTTCCCCCACATATTATCTATTTTTAAAATAGAAGTTCATTTAATGTATAATATATTTGACCTAGAAATATCTTTAATTTGATCTTCAGAAAATTAAATCCATTTAAAATCTTGAGATGATGTTTAAAATACATAGTTTATTAAATCATTTTTATCCCTTATCTATAGGTCTTTGCAATTTATTGAAATTGAAAATATTGTCTGTTATAGCTAATTATTTTCAACTACGAATACTAAATAGCTTGTGCCAATTTAATGAAATATCTGCCCTAATAGTTTCTTGTGAATTGTTTTAATTTTTGTATTTCATATCATTAATTTATCTGTCATATTCATATCATTAATTTATAAATTCATATATTTAAAATGCACCTCAAAAGTATTTTAGCGAAGAGAAAGTATCATCAAAACTAACAGGATGACAAAAATCACTGTACGTATAAACATCCTCAAGCAACAAACAACCAGAACGAGTTTAGAAATAAAATGATATTGAAATAATATGAAATGATTTATATTATTGTTTAGTAATTTTTTTGGTCCTTTAAAACTTTTCAGATTATTTTAATCTAAATCTTATAACTAAGTCTTTTATTAGCATAAAGATTTATATCTTTTGGTTTATCTCTTCCATCGCGCGCGCGTAACAAAATATTTTGCGATTTAAGGATTTATTAAAAATCTGAATTCCTATATTATTGGAAAAAAAACTACAAAAAGATTTTATCTACAATTTTATGAGGCATTTACGTGCCTTTAAATTTAACAATCACAATTTTTTTTATAATTTAAATCATTACCGTGATTCATTATTGAACGAAAGTTAAGCTACAAAATCGTAATTCCTTTTAAGGAGACGCCAAAGTGACATAAGGAAGGTCAAGATGTCGCTAAAAGAATAAAAGCCAAATGCGAAACAAATAAAATTAGAATCGGAGGGAATGGATGAGGTTTGTCGTTCGGGCAGGGATTTATAGCCCCACGTGATCTACCTACCTATTCTCGACATCAATTATGGGCGATATCTGTTTAAGGAGACACTTCCCTGAGAGTGGAATGACGTTTAGGTATTTTTTTTATTAATGGAAACAATCTCACCGCTGAAATCTTAATGAAATGCTGATTAGAGAGCTTTTATCAGAGCAGTATTTTACATTAGGACGTTTTAATTTGTAGAGATCCGTAAACGGAACATTTCTTGGGCCGGTGACTATTTATTTACCAGGTTCGGCAGTTTATCTTTCCATCGTAGGTGACATTTGTAAGCCTCAAGGGACATCCTTCACGAAGTCACATAGAATTGCGTACTTTTGTCACACTGAATGTGAAGCAATATTAAACTACGATTATCTTTACTTAAGTTTCTTTAAAATCGGACATCGAACAAAGATAGTAGAAATTACTTCGGAAAACTTTTGCTTAGTAATATTAATCTTACAATTATTTAAAGAATAATTTGTAAATCATGGTGATTCAGAAATCTTGAAAAACATTTTTGGGTTGAATTTCATCTCTGTAAAATGTTACATTCTTTCACATAGGTAGTTCAAGAAAAATAAAAATTCAAGAAAAATGTTTCACGTGTGTGATATATGTAATGTTTTAAAAAAATTTTCAAGTAATTAATGAAATTAATTTGCCAATCCTTAACATCTATTAAATAACATTTCTAAGCTTATTTGTTTCATAAACTTGTTGTATAGTAAGTAAGCAATTTCATTAAATTGAAATCAAAATATTTTAAATAACTTGTGCCTGTATTATGCTACAGTATCATTAATATAATAAAAGGTAATAATAAAATTGAAAGTAAAAATGCTCTTGAATTTAACAACGTAATAATATAACAAGGAAAGTTTTCTAGTTCATTGTTTTCAATATTATTTTCGTAAAATGTGTTTGTTTCATTTTATTGTTCAGCAAGGAAATAAATAAGTTGTTTTTCCCAAAGAATCAGCCAGTAAGATAACTTTATAATAAACATTTTTATTAATCATATAGATTGCAGTTTTTGTACTATTGAAAATACTCCTGGATGTTATTTGATATTTTAATGCTATTAAAATAATGTATTTCGAACTTTTTTCTTTCATTTTAAGAAGTGCAAATTGTTTGAAATGTTCGAATCTGGGAAATCAAAATGAATAGACAGAAATCAGAGTTCCTAGAAAAATCTCACTCCCCCACAAAAATGAAATTAGTAAAGAATTTAGATTATTTTTTAATTTAAATCCTGAAATTATTTTAAAAAGTATGCAATGTAACAATTATTTATGTAAGGAATATAATTCCTGAGTCAGAGTTATATTTTAATAAAAGCCTATAAATATTCTGAATCTTACATTTATAGCTTATATCTATTGAAATTCGATAACCTTTTCACTAAAATATTATGTGTACGCAATACATAGCTCAATATTAAGAAGAAACTCAATGCTATTTAATAATAAGTTAATAATGTAATGAGACTACAGTTTAGCCACAGAAAATATTAATTTCTTTTCATATAACATTTATCATCATTTTCGTTTTTTGTTTCAATAACACCATCTAATTACATAAAAAATTATTATGATTAAGATTATCGCTCAATGATTTTTAAAATGATATTCCTTTTTTAGGAAACTAATTGCGTTTTTGTGATAGATATATAAAATCATAAGCTAATGAATGGTATGTAATATTATTCTGGATGTTTATCTAAATCTAGTAACTTTAATAGTAATGAAAATTACTAATTGATGAATAATACCTTGAACTACAATTATTTTTTTATACATTGTGAATATGTTGCAGCCGTAAAAGCAAAAAAGAAATATGACTTTTAGGAATCCAAGGAATTCATTATTTTCATTATACCACTGTGATTTATTTTTAAGCAAAAATTTGTTTTGCAGAAATATAAAGTTATCATACTTAATTGTATTTAATAACAAAGAACTAGCAATGGCTACAGATCTATAAATAACAATTCTATGTTGTAAATTCACAAAGTAAAATTTTTATTTGATTATAAAAAAAATTATGAGCGTACTGATAAGCATTTTTTTAGCTGGAAATGTAATTTTTCGATCATACATTTCCAATACTTATAATAGGTTAATTCTACTTATAATATTATTTTCCGTTATCGTATAGATTTTTGAGTTGATTCCTTTATAACTGTTTATTTTCAAATTATATACACAATTACTTTAATATTCAGTACAAATTCCTTTGATTAATTTTCTAAAATAAAATACTGGCATTGTTCAAGTAAGCCAAAGCCTTTCTATCAAGTAAATATAATTGACATTAAAACCTTGATTTAAAACTCGCAACTACATAAAATAATGATAAAAATTATAAAATGTGTTTTAAAAATCCTAAAATTTGAAACATTTCTATTAAAAAAAACTTATTTAGTGATAAAAATTTTTTATTGTTTACTTTGGATATGAAACACTTATTGACCCATTTAATAAAAATACTTAAGTATATTATAAATTTCTAATTTATGTAAATAAAATTGAAAAAATTCAAGTAAACTATGGATAAATTTACTCAAATTAAATTAGACACATCATTATATTAAATACTTAAGTATGCAAAGAAGACATTTAATTTTACAACAATTTAAAATATTCTTCAGAACCAATACCTTGAAAAAATATATTTTAGTTTTCCCATTTCACTTCAGTTCCCTGGATTTTTCAATTTCAATCAGCAATTTAACAATGAAACATCGATTCTTGAAAAATACATTCCGTTTATTGAAATAAACAAATTAAGTATACGATTTCCTGTTTAAGTTTTGATAACATTTGAGTTTTCAATAAACTTTTATACCTCAAATAACCCTTTAAATATCATCATTGCGAACATAATTTTTAAATCGTAATAATTCTAAACAACATCTAAATCGAAAAAAATTTCAATACCTGCGCTTGCATTAAGAGGGAAAAAATTGCCCATTTATAATAGCAATACTAATGTTCAATACTGAAGTTGAAAGTACTTTTTGATAGAGACTAAATATAAAAAAGTGAAAAAGGGTTTCTGTTAAACACTTTTAATAGGGACACAATCTGATTCCTTTTTGCGGTAGAATTTGCCTAATGCAATTTGAATCTTTTTATTGAAAAATTGGTTCGATTATTTCCCGGGACAAAAAGAGAAGAAAAAGGTCGGAGGGTGAAGAAAAAATCCAGTAATCATTCTTTTCTTTGTAATGAAAGAATGCGGACTAGAAAGCTCGGTATGGGGTACGGTGGTATTCAGGTACGATATGAACGTGACCTCCATCCCGTCCGACAAAGAAAGCTAGCAGGTAGAATTAACCATTTTGCTTCACACTTCAGGGATCAAACATATATTTTGAAATGTCAATTTTAGGTCACAATCCACTCTGTACGATAATTTAAAATTTGACTGTACTGTAAAAGAATTTATTGACCAATGGAATGGTGACGAGTTAGAAATTAAGTTTAAAATATCAACCAATTTTCGTAAAGTTTTGTTTAATTTTTTGTGCCTAGAGTTTATAATTATTGGTTCTTAAATGTTATCTTCTCTTAGAGAATCTTTTTAGTACATTTTGTACAATTTTTTTCTTATCTTACACACTTATATTTGCTTTTGATACTGATTAAATTATTTTAATTGTTTTTCATGATTTTCATACATAAGAAATTAAATTTAATCCTTATATTCTCAAATCGTAACTAATTCTTTACATGGCAATTTATTTATAAGAAAAAGAACTAGAAAACTGCAACATTTGGGGAATTTCTACTGGAGTTGTTTTGAAATTAACTCTAAAATTCTGTTGAAAATGACATATTGTAAAGTTAAATTTGAAGAATTTATCAATAAGAAGTCAGTAAGATTTATTTCAGAATTATAGCAAAATTTATTGGAAGCGATTCGGGATGTGAAGTTCTATATATACTTGTAAAAGAAAACTTTTTTCTTAATAACATTTCAATATATGAAATCTTCCTTGTGTTTTTTCCGAACCCAAAGAATAAATTATTTGACACCAAATATTAGTTTGAACTTTTAAAACTAATTGGTTTAGACTTTTTATATTAATTAATCAATACTTAATTTCACCCATTTCATTACGAATAACTTTCACAAATATAATTTTATCGGAGGTACAGATTATTATATAAATTATGAGTAATCCTCATTACATTCTGTTCCATTATTACTCTTTGTTTGTTTTCTAGGATAAATATTAAAAATTTAACTATGAAAATACTTAACACACAAAGTACTTGCAAGTATTAAATTCTGGAATTATAAATATTTTATTAATTATTTTATTATCTTCAGCTATTATTTATTATTCAGTGACTAGAGAATCAATAATTGCTTTGAATGATTAATATTAAATTATATTTTTAGAAAATATGTCCAATTTTCCATCTAAACCAAGCATTTAATAATGAAAAATCTTCTTGTTAATAAAATCCGGGTACATTTGATTAATCCTTAGGAATCTATCTCAAATTTCATCTTCCAATCTAATTAGCACTCATGTGCATAAAATGATTGTTGTGTCACAAACATTCGAACAAAAACTTGTACTAGTAATATTAAAATAAAATAAAAAGGTATTGAGGGTATGTATATAAGTTGTGAAATTATAAAAAATAGATCACACAACATTTAATGAAGTAATTTTTTTATATTAAGAGCATAATTTTTTTAATTTAAAACTGAGTTAAGGTAATAATATGAAACAAGTAAAATTTAACCATTTAACAGATACCAGTAGTGAGAAAGTAAGCTTTTTTAGAAGCTACAATTAGAAGAATAGAAATTAATATATTACAAATATTTTATAATCTGCTCAATAATTTAAATAGAATTGAATCCTGATATATCGATAGAATTGTAAAATACCACTTTTATTAGTTTCTTTTGCATTTTAAAATTAAACTATTATAATAAAAATTTAAGTATTTGTTGATAAAACTAAAACATATTGTGTGTGTTGCACTTAATATCATTAATTTTGCATCAGTTTTATAAAATTCTTAATAATTTACTTTAGTGTTTTTTTAATTTATAAAAGTCTTTATATTTTATCTTATATATGAAATTATATTTTAACATCCTAATTCATTCTTTTTTTTCTTTTCTAATGGTATTTAAACAGAAAATGGAGAAAAGAAGTAACTATGAAATTTCCTTTGGTGTAGTAATGTTATTGTAAGTAAATTTTCTAATCACTTTTACAATATTAAGTATTAAAATTGTATGAGTACATAATTAAAATACTATATTTATATATTTTATCAGTTAAAAAGGCATAATTGATCTTTAAAATTAAAACACTTCTGTGTATATAATTGAAAAATAATTTTTTACAACTAATAATTTTGTAACGTAATAATTCTTCTTAATTATATGAGCAATGTGGGTATTTTTACAAATGTAAAAATAAAAATGTTATTCTGTACTTGAAATTTAAGAAATATTAGCTCAATTATTTTCGAATATTTTTTGCAAAAATAATTTTAGAATTTATTAAAGACAGTTTGTAATTGTTTACTGGATTTGGCTTGATAAAATGGAAAATAAACAAAAATGTAAATATTTATTTAGAAAAATAAAATAATAAATGATGTGCTAAAATAGTGAAGCAAAAAATATTCGTAATGAGCCGTGAAAATAAATGATGTGCCTTAAGAAATAAAAACATACTTAGATTAATTCAAAGATTTCGCTTAAATAAAAGAAGAATAAGCCTAAATTGTAAGACGTTTAATCCTCATTGGGATATAATTTATTGAAAAATTAAAAAGAATACCAAACAGTACAATTTCTGTCACACCAATATCCTGTTTCGGATTTTAAAAGAAGGGGATGACCTCAACACAAACACGCCGCTTTGAAGCCAAGCAAAACCTCTCATTTCTTTTGTTTTTCGTCATTGTCAGAAACTAAGAGGCAGAAGATCTGTTAAATGCTCATCTTATCCTGCAACTTAAGGTTATTCAAAACAAAAAAAGAATAAATTCCTGGACAATTCCCTCTCTCCGACTCACCCAAGGTACAATGGAGGACAGTGACAATGAATGCCAGAGGATGACAAGAGCACTGCCATGCAAAAGGCCACTGCATGGGGTCCCTTAAAAACGTGATATATCTCTTGCCACCCACCCCAGTCCCGAACGGGCCACACAAATCTATATTCTCCTCAGATTGGAGACAGCGATAAAACTCTTGACGTTACCTGGAAAGATCCGCTGACCCCTTGATCCTCCAGGTAGATCTGGACACTCTTACTAATTAGACAAAGATTCCATCCCTACATTTTCGCCCCCATCTCAATTCCGAGCCACTCTGAGCTCTTACCCCGTGCGCCCTGTTTTCGCTTACAGGTGATGTATGGGGCTGGTAGTTTGAACAATAATAAAAAAAGCTTGACAACTCTGTTTTTATTTGGATTTTTATTTTCTCTTCCAGCAACTTTTTTTTTATCTCCCTCCACATTCTATCGAAAGTGTCAGTTACTTTAGGTTTCAATGGAGAATTTTTAGTGGCACGGATTAATTTCTTTCATGGCGAGGAATTGCTTTGGGTTTTTAACAAGGATGTGGTATCCCACGTTAACCACAACAAAGATTTCGAAGAATTTCCTGTTCTTTTATTCCTTAGAATGCATTGATTTTTAGAAGGAAAATATTCTATTTACTTTCATTAATTAATTAATCGCTGCACAATTATATTTATTAGTAATGTGATTAGTGTTCATGTAGCATGTAAAATAAATATCTCGAGATATATGTAAAACAAAATCCTATTTGAAACTAATATGGAAATATAAATAAACTTATGTTGACATATTTTAATACATAATTCATGAAACATATTTATATGTTTCATGAATTTATTCTACAGTGCCTATAAAGAGCTCCATTCACTTCTAATATAATATTACTAAAAAATATTAATTTTTAAATTTTTAAGTAAGTGTACATCACATTTTACACAGTAAAACTTGATAAAAATAATTGCATGTTTCTTTCAGAAGAACTTAAAAATTTATGAGAAACTATTTGTAATTGTTAAGAAAACTAACTGTTTTATTTCTATGTACAACAATGTGTATTTTGTGATTCAGTGTTTAATTTCAATATATATATATATATATATATATATATATATATATATATATATATATATATATATATATATATATATATATATATATATATATATATATATATATATTATCTAAACATAAATATTTTACTTATTTGTAAAAATATTCTTCATTAGTTAAATTTATTATATATACATTATTATTTTATGCTAACTTTTTATACATTATATATGCGAAACATATTATACATTTTTATCTTTTCTTATATTAAGATGAAATGTTTATTTCTCACTCATTTGCCACATTATCAATATGAGTTTAAAATTGTAAATATAACTAAACTAAACTCCATGGCACGACAGCCCATGTGGGCCAAGGCCTACACTGCCCATAACTGTTTCAATGATTGAAGGCTCTGTGGTGCGAAGCATGTGTCCCAGTTAGGTGGTCAGCCTAACGTAAGACTCCCAGTGCTTAGTTCCCAAGCATGCTTGGTACTCAGTTAATCGACCCACTGAAGGGATGAAAGGCTGAGTCAAACTTGCTCTGCCCGAGGATCGAACCTCGGACCTGTTTCATGGGAGCGTGAAACGCTGCCACTAAGCCAACGGGCTTCAAAATTGTAAATATGCTTTTCCAATTAGACAAACAGACTATGATATAAAATTTTCTGACGGTGTAAACAGAAAATTAAACTTTAACAATCAACACAAAAATGAAATTAATTTTTTTTAGTTTTTTAAGCAAAAAGGCTCTATTTGTCACAGAAAAGCATAGGCTTGAATTAAATAAGGAAAATTTGAGTAGCATTGGCAGTTACTCACCTTTTTACATGTAATTTCTTATGAGCCATCAAATATAGATTAAACAAGTATGAATTTAATTAAAAAGTATTTCATATAACATTAAAATATCTCAGTGAAAGAACTAAAACTCTTGAATTTTAAAATACTGCTAATGATATTTCTCGAAAATTATCTGAAGATAGGGAAAAATATACTTGATATCAATATTTTATATAATTTAAATACGATTCGACCTTTCAAAAAGAATGAAATATAAGAAATTCCCATCATTCCTAACAATGAAAATGCAAGATTAACTTTTTTTAAAAAATACCAATCACAGAGTATTGAAAAATTGAACAAAGTGTTACGCCGAGAAATGACTTCAGTCAACTCTGTACGAATTATTACACAATTTACTGTCTTTTCTTGTTACACTTCCTTCATTCTGTTTTATTTCTTTTGAAGGAGTGCTATAAATCATATTGCTTTCTGTGTTGCACAAGTAAAGAAAGTTTTACTATGCTCGAAAATCTTGTTTGCAGTAGAAGTTTGGGTACCTGATGTCTACTTAGGAAATATTTGAGTAAACGGTATAGAAAATTGCATTTTCTGACAACAATATTAAAGAATCTACTCAACAATTACAGAAAATGATCGGATAAATGCACATATAAACATACATATATTTGTGCATTTATACAGGAAAACATTTATCCAAAGAACTTTCAATTAATGTTGATTTTCAAACAGATAATGATAAAATGTCATATAAAAAACTTAGAAAGGAAAAATTTTTAACATGAATAGGTATAGTTTCGCACTGGTCATCTCATATTTTTCGGATATCGATCCAATTTTCGATAATATTTAACATTGTTTGTTTCTTAAAATAAAAAATAATTACATAAAAACAAGAAAAATTAGATTTACCTTAAAATTTTGAGAACAGAAGTAAAAAAAAATATTCACTGCATTAGAAAAGCTACAAAATTTTACTTAAACTGAAATAAAAATAAACTGAAACTAATCAGCCGGTAATCAGTGATGATTTTTCTCAAAAGTATACTCACAAGGTAATGGAGCTAATGCATGTGCATGAAATTATTGCTTTTTAATTAAATACTTGTTAAAAATTGTTTTGAATAAAAAGTTTTAGTTTTATTATTTTTATTCACCGTTCAAACATAAATTTTAAAACATCATTTTATATGATTGCGATGAAATTTTATTTTTTTGATCAAACACAAATAAACCTACTTACTCAGATGTAACATAGAACTCAGCAGGAAAAGATTACTGAATATTAATTTAAATAATTACTTGTATGAAAACTTTAACACACTATTGTACATACCATTTGAAATATCTGACATTTAATTCTAACTATTCTGTTTTCAAAGTCTGAAATTGCATGGCCTGATTTTATTTTCATTTTCTATAGAAATGTTTTCTCTCTTATAAAACCTTGCTCTAATTATAATACTAAGTATGTAGACTTAAAAAAATATTAAGTTAAGCTCTTTCTTGTTATATTAAAGAAGAGTTTATTATTATTATTGAGTTTTCGTGTTTTACAATTACATTTCATTTTCTTTACATTTTATTTAAAGCAATAGTTCATAAAACGCTAGGTTATATTTATAAAAACATAAACTAACTAGAACGTAATTAAATATTTTAATTTTTTACATCTACTAATATCTTCATTTAAAACTTAAGCATTTATCTAGATAATAATTTCTTTAACTATAACAATTCTGAAAATATTTTTAATTATTTAATAATAATTTTTTTATTTAACTTTCTTTAACTTTTTTACTTATTTTTTGTTTAACATTTTCTTAGCAGTTTTCACGTATAAATTTATTACATTATGCGTATTATTTATGATATTATGATTAAATCCTGATTTTATTTTGATAAATCCAGGTATTATTATATTAATCTTCTTAATGTTACACATAGTTTTGAGTTAGAAAATCATTTAATAATTATAAATTTCTTTTAAAAATATCCTGAAAAAACAAATGTTTAAAACTTCAAAATTAGTTTTACTCAAAATATGCAACTTCAGAGGTTTTAAAATGTTTAAATTTAGAAAAACAACAGAATTTAAAACAAGAACAGAGATGCATATAATAATGAGAAAGCTGAAATACTTATATTTTCTTATAAAAAATTATAATGAATAATAGAATTCATTTATTTTAAACGAAATAATATAATATTGCAAACAGAATAATTGACTCTCAACTTGTCTAGTGGTCAGCGTGCCTGACTGCGAATTGGGAGGTCCTAGATTCGAATCCCGGTTTGGGCATGGATGTACTTACTTTCTCTCTCTATCTATCCTGTTTTTGTCATTTCCTTGTATGCATGGGCTGTGAATGGTTGCCTACTCTATAAACGGGTACCTATGGCATGTGTGTACTGAAGAAGTCGGACTCCACACCAAAATATGGTTCAGTTGGAAAAGTGGAGCAGCACACACCACGTTGCCAACCTAGCTGGCACACGACAACAACAACAACAGAATAATTCTGTATTAAGTACAGAAAGAAGTGCAGCGATATTGATATTCAAAAGTTTAAATTTTATGAAACCTATGTTTTCATATGTCCCAAAAATGTATATTTGCCATATTTGTATTCTTATTATCAATGATTCAAATTCATAACAAAATATAAGATTGTTAAAAAGAACGTTTGAATAATTTTTATTTTTGACATTCTTAAATAGTCATTAATTTATGAATAGCATAAATGACTTTTTATTTTTACTTATAGACTTGTAAATAAATTAGAATAATAAATTACTTTATAAAATAAATATTAATTTAAACATTTTTACATAAATTTTACGTAAAATACTTTATACAAATATATTAAGGAATAGTTACATTATATTGACAAAATTATCACTTCAAAATTTTCATCCTAAATATTTCCCTCGATTAAAATACGATGTATGAAGCAATATAGTTGATGCATCTTTAAGACTTGCTTGTTTCATTATATGTAACACATATTTAACTGCATATCATGTAGTTATAAGAAATAACCTGTGTTAATTATTAGTAAAATCCATTGAAAGGAAATATTTTCTTCTGATAAAAGGATTTCTTATGATGAAGATTTATAAAACAAGCATTATAAGAAGCATTTTAAGCTTCTTATAAAACCTTCAAGGCTTGGGTGACCCTTCTGTAGTATAGAACTACGCCTTACTTCACTCTTATAAGCAATGCTCTACTAGCCAAATAGTGTTTAATAAATTTAGTTGGAATGCCATTATGAGTTAAAATATTTTCTAGTCTATTTATTTGTTTATTGATGTTGTTTAAATTATTACATATATTGTATATTCTATTAAGTTGATTAAAAATAATATTTTTATAAATTTTAATTGAAATGTTTGAATTCCAGAAAATCAGCCTATTAACTTTAAAATTAAAATTATTAGTTTTATCATTATTATTATTTTAATTTAATTTTTATCAAAAGTAAATTATTAGTTTTATTTGAAGGTCTTATAAGAAGCTTGAAATGCCGTTAGTGTTTACACTTAGTCGCTAATTTATGTATTTGGTGAGGTTCTTGCAGATTTGGACTTATATTTGGATATGGTTTTAATTTGATTATTATGGATTAAATGTATTTTGGCAACATTGGATTTTGACTTATATATTTTAGATTAAATTCTACTTCTTTTATTCTGGCTTGATATTTTGGTTTGAACTTTTGGTATGGCTTTGGGGTGTACTGGCTTCTTTAAGACTATGTCTTGGGCCATTGTAGAAAAGCCATAATTTGTACCAATGTGGTCAACACCCCCAGAAGAAGCTGGCCATATTGGTACTTCATTCCATTTTATATTTTCCTTGAAATTCAAGTATTTTCAATGTATTGTTTTCCATTTAGTATTTTCAATGTATTGTTTTCCATTTAGTATTTTCAATGTATTGTTTTCCATTTAATATTTTCAATGTATTTTTCCATTTAGTATTTTCAATGTATTGTTTTATATTTAGTATTTTCAATGTACTATTCTCCATTTGGCATTTTTCATTGTATTTTATAAAATATACTATTAACTGTATCTTAGTAATACTACTCTAGCTGCTTTTGTGCTAAATGTATTGCTAAGCATAAATGTTTTTATATATTCTTGTGCTTTTCAGTTCAGTATCTAACTTTGCATTTTATATTTATATGTATATATATACATATAGATATTAATGCAACTTATATATAATACGTTAGAAAAGAAAATCAATAGCTTTCTGCTGAATAAAGGAAGTGACTAGAATTAAATAAATATTTAGCAATCTTTTTATCTTTATTACATAAACCATTGCTTTCATTTTATAAACATTTTCAAGAACTATAAACAAACTTTTCCTGAAGATTATTAAAGAAAAATCTGATGCAGTAAGTACGAAATAAATCATTATTACCAAATATAGTTTTCAAATATTTTTCTAGTCAATTACATTTTTTCCGGAAAAGAAATTTTTTTCTGAATTAAATAGATTGTTCTTCAATAAAAGAGAAAATAACTGGAGAATTTTGAACTTTGATTCTTTATTCTACAAAGTATAAAAATAACCCCTTTATTTCCAATCAATTACTTTCGACGATGAATCGTTCCTTTAAGTGTTTTGGAAACTTATTTCCTACTTAAATTTGGAAATCAAATTTCAAACTTTTTCCCAATTGTTGCTTTCTTTAATTAGACTTTGAACATGAACTGGCGTGTTTTTAAGTAACCAAATTGCCAACGAAGTTATTATTAACCAAACAAGTAACCCTTTGATTCTTTAAAAACCAACTTCTTTCTCGTAATTTTAATAAAGATGATCAAGAGTGGTTTTCAACTTTAAAAGGTTATCCCACGAAAAGTCTTTAAGTTTCCTTAGTTCTAAAAGAATTTCTTAGATGTGTTTTCACATAAAAAAAATGAATGATTCACGTGAGAAACATATAATACACAATTTCTAGATGTCAGACTAAAGTAGCGAATGTCGCATCGTGCATTACAATAAATTAAAGTTGAACTCTAAACAGGAATAAAAGATGCACCAATTCTCATTTTTTTTTTACATTTTTTCCTTCTCATCTTGTTTATTTGTAATCATCACGTTCTCTTGTTGATTGTTCAGCAACTGAAGTAACAGTTTTAAATCTTTTTTCATCCCATTTCGGTGAAATGGGTGCCTAAGGTCACCCTTTAGCCGCGAATACCGAAGAGGATTTATTTCCGGTTCTTTAATAGGATTTATGGTAACAGTCATGCTATGTAAAATGAGGAAGATTTGTTCTCATTAATGTATTGTTGTTCGCAAAAAGAGTAACTTGTTGGAGATGGAACTGATATAAATCAACGCAACCTCGAAGCGGTAATGTAGGAAAAACGCATTTTGAGATTTTCCATTTTCTTACGTAACAATTGATAACGTTTTTTATAAATAATTTCAGGAAATATTAAAACGAAACACTATATTTCTACTGAAAGATGTTAAAAGTTTAATGGTACTTAAAGACTAAATGTCTTACATAAATCTGCACTAAACAAATAAGACATTAAAAACTGGTTTACTTGAATGAAATCATGTTAACTGATATAAACCGTTTTCTAAATAAATTGTTAAAAACAATAGGCTTGAATTTTAAGTTTTAGAAAAGAAGGAAAACATGGCTTATAATTACGATTAGATTTTTAAATAAAATAAAAAGGAGGCCATTAGCAAATAATTAAATAATTAAATTAATTGCGAAAACTACTTAAAATTAGAAATTATTTTAATCAAACAAGTTTATTTCTCCTTTATATATTGTGAATTTTCAGATTACCTTGACATAGATCCATAAGAATTTCTAATTAAAAATATTTTTAATATCTTTATGGCTAAAACATAAGTAACATAAAAAATTGTATATTTAATGACATTAATAATTTACAAAAATAAAAGTTCATTTAAAAAAGGAATAGCACACATTCATTGAAATAAAATTCTGAAAGGAAAAGGTATTTAGTTATATTCAAAATATATTATCTGTCTATTTTTATTCCAAACGATAATATTTCAGTTTCATTTTTCAACTAGAAGTGAATTGCATAGTAAAACAATAAGAGAATTCAAATGCTTGATTATATAGATATTTTAATAAAATTTTTGATAATAGTAAATACACATACATCTATCATCCTTACACATACTCATATGTATATATATATATATAATATATATATATATATATATATATATATATATATATATATATATATATATATATATATATATATATATATATATATATATATATATATATATATATATATATATATATATATAATATGTATATATATATAATATATAAATATATATTTGTGTGTGTATGTGTGTATATGGTATTTATACCACCTACAATTGTTGCACAAAAAATATAAAAAATTTACTAAATGCATTAGCTTGCTTTTTAGTTTTTAAAAAAGTATTTGATAAGAGATATATAAGAAAATTTTAGAAACAAATTCTGCGTTACAGTTTTAGACTTTTTTAATAAAGTTAATTGCTGCTAAATCTAAATTGTTGAGAAAAGAATTAGAGAATAGTTAATATTTCAAAACATCCTTTTAGAAAAAGTAAAGGTTAAGCAAATTTTTTCCAAGATTTATTCAATAATTCAAGAAATTTCCTTTATTTACTTGTCTAGTTTAGAATTTCTCAAAAAAATTGAATAGAATATTTTTTAATAGAATAAATTACTAAAATTTGGAGTTATAGCTTTTTAATTCAATTTATGAATTTATGTACTTATGTACATTACCCTTTCAAATTCATTTGAATACTGAAGAGCAATGTTTAAAGAACAGGGGGTGAAAACTTGTAGTAATATTGATATATTAATTAATTTTTCTCTGCTGCTGTTTATCAAAAACAGTTCGTAAATTTATTGTTGTCGTTAATTTTATTTTGTAAAATTTAATATTTTATATAAATGTTTCGTCTGTTCCTTATAATATCTCTCTTCTGTATCATTTGAAAAATGTTGAAGTCAAGTAAAATTGTTGAAATGATGATTATAAGCAAATATTTTTATTGATTGAAGAATTAACCTGAAAAAGCCGAAGAACATTACTTAATTTTGCTAATCGTATCATAAGCGAATTCTGCAATTGTAATGAAGAAGAAATGAAAATTTAGTATTAGTAAAATGTTCTAACACGTCTTGAATAATTGTGTACGTTTAATGGTTATTTCAGTCACAGAAATGAGAGAGAATAATTGAGAAAACATTTTTTTTTTCAATTTTAAAATTTCAGAATTTTTTAAAATATTAAAAATGATAAATTGCCTACCATAAAATAAGTCAATTTTTTTTCTGGTATTTATTATTTCTAGTATTTTTTAGCTTTTTAATATTCGTAATTTGAGTTTTAAAATTATTTTTATTTTGAAGTGTTCAAATAAGTTTTAAAAATTTAAAAATGCTTTTATAAATTATAGTTTTCTAACAGCTTTTATGACTTTATATTTTCAAAACTTTAAATATTTTTGAAAAATATGCATACTTTATAATTATAAAATAGAATTAGGTGAAATTTTCTGATCACACTCTAAAATGTGTTTATGATTTAAATTATAATAATTTCTAGAAAAGAACTGAACAAAATATAAGGTTAGCAAGAAAGTTCTTGCCATTTTCACGCTGCCATTGTATGAAGTGAGAACAAGTATGCAAGTTAGTGTATGATGTGGTTGAAATATCGAACAGTCAAGTTTAAGAATATCAGTCGTTAAAAAAGCAGGTCCACCGAGCACATTAATCAGCTGTAAATCATACAGTTACAAGGAGAAATGGACGTGTCATAGGAGTTCATTCAATGTTGTCTTCAAATTGGAATTATCAGTTACTGCTTTAATCGCTGAATGTGTCAAGTGTTGTGAATGTCTAAATAACACAAAATATGATTGAAAACAATGTCTGTGAATAAACATACGAAGAAGCATTGTTTTCACAAATTCAGGTCAGAAAATTTGTCCCTCTATGAAGAAGCTTGAGTATGGTGAACTTGTCGTCAAGTGGTTCACTATGAACCGCCAAATGGTTACTGTGGACTTGTACTCGCAGAAATTGAACATGAGACACAGACATTGCCACAGAAGAAGCCAGCACTGCTTAATCGCAAGGATGCACTGTTCTTGTTCGATAACGCAAGGCCACATGTCACCCAATTGGCCAGTAATACCATACATTGACATGGTTGGGAGACTTTGTGTCATCCTTTACTCATCTGACATTGCACTATCAGATTATCACTTCTTCCCTTCCCTGGACAATTATTTTCATGAAAAATCCTTTATCAATACAATTTTAGCACTTATGGATTTTTTTCATTCAAAAACCCTGAGTTTTATCTCAAGAGGATTGCACAGCTGGAGACACGTTTGTAGAAGGTGCTGGATGTCGATGGTGATTACTTCGAGGACTAACAGTAGGCTACACTTTCTGTAGATCCTTTCTACAGAGCAGTTCTTTTGTGTCATTAAAAATGGTAAAAACTTTTTTGATTACCTTGTATAAAATTACTTCTTCGAAACAAAGTAGTTCATTTTGTATCCTCTAAAAATATAATCATATATGTTAGTGTTGCTTGAAAAGGAATAATAAGGCACTTCATGAATGTGCATGACAAAATATTTTTTAGTTTGTTCCCATACCCATCCAACTGTCTAGGAAATTTCTGCATTCAAACTGAAGTAGTAAATATGTATAACTATTACTGTTTAGTAGATAAAAGTAGGAGAAAAATCTTGGGGAAACTATTAGAGGCAAAACAAAATGGTTAAATTTATAAAGATTTCAGTGTAAAGACTATCTTATTCAATATGGGAGATGTTTCAAAATATGAATGTATCTAAAGAAAACGTATTGTAGCTAAAGAGCTTTGGGGATGAGAAGTTCCCTTTTTCTCCATTATAGCATATATTAATAGGTATGTCATTGCGATCTAATGATTTAAATTTTTAATATCTCAAGTAGCCGAATTAAAAAATTACTGTTTCAAGAAAATTTCAAGATAAGTTTGATTGCAATGAGTCCTTGTCCACTTGTTTGTAATGAGCCAAGGTCCACTTGTTTTACCTCGTTTTCAATATCTTCAAACATTAAATAACTTTTTTCCAGTCCACCAGCACTCTGTCATTTGCAAATGTCAATAATTTCAGTTTTTTTAAGTTGCTGGATCTGGTGTTTACTCTAGATTTCCAAGTTACCATATCTAATGCAATTTTAAATAAAAAACATGAAAGTGCATCCCTTTGTCTTACTCCCTTTTCCAAAAGAAAAACTCTAGAAAGATGTCCTTAAATTAGAAATTTGCTAAATGTCGAATAGAATGAATCAAATTTACTAATTTTGAGAGAAAATCAAAGTTATATATAGATTTATATATAGATGCGTATATATAGATTTAATATATTGACCTAACAATGTTGTGGTTGATGGAAGGTTATGCTACTTTGTAGTCGATAAATAAATTATGTAAATCGGTATTAAACTTATGAGATTTCTCCATGATTTGCCTGAGGCCAAAAATACTGTCTAAAGTAGATTGGTTTCTACAAAATCCGCATTGATAATCACTAACACTGTTATTTACATAAGGAACAAGTCTCTTATAGAGAAATTTAGAGAAAATCTTGTAAAAAATACAATGCACACTTATCCATCAATAGTTTCCACAGTCCAATATGTCAATTTTTTTGTAAATAAGACATAAAAATGCTAGAGAGCCAATCATCTTGTATTTTTTGGCAGACCAAACAGTCTAGATAACTTTATACTAAAATTCTATTGTTTTCTGTCCTCCACTTTTTAAGAGTTCTACCTGAATGAGAGATAACACAGCACTTCATACATATCTTTAAAAGAACTTCTGTGATTATTGTGAGGCATATAGATAAGAGCTCTGTGCCCAGTTTTTACTATTCAAAGAATGCAGCATTCTCTCATTTCATTTTTATGAACAACAATGAGTTACTACATAGAGCTCACGCATTCTATAGTTTTCTAGAAGATATTTGCTAGATGTATTGGCAAAATAAATGTTAGACATCAATCCTATGTACAAGTCAAGGACGCTATCTGAGGGTAATTAGAACCATAGAATATCCCTTAGGAAAACATACAGGGCTTAAAATTGAGTTAATAAAGAATGATACCAAAAGATTCAAAATTTATGAAATACCTCATTTCCAATGTACTGTCATATTGTGTTAAGTATCTAATCTGTATAATGAAACATTATTTCATTAATACGTTTTTTATTCAGAATCCATTATACCACTTTCCGATTACAATGAATGTTATTCACGATCATTATGACTATTGAATGGTTACAAAACTTACATTGTAGCCAATGTATCAATTTGTGTTCATATCAAATTTCAAAGAAATTAATCTTTAATTCAAATCATAATTTACCAATTCTAAAATTTTTTCCTAATTTTAAAAAATACGAATTCATTGCATTCAACATTACTCAGGAATTTCGCACCTTATATTTTACTTTGTTACTCAAATTTAGTCTTCATTCATTTTAATTTTCTTGTTTGTAAATATGCATTTACAAAATGTTATCATAAATTATTATTATATGTTCCAACAGCTGAAGGTTGTTGGGTATTTTGGTTCTGTTTCATTCTTAGTTCGATATTTTTAAATCTGTTAACGGACATTTTTAATTGAAATTATTCTTTTTATCACAAATTATTGTTTGGCTTAAAAATGATTACAAACCCATGCTTAAATAAAGATTTGCAATAAAATTATTCATTATTCCACCATTAGATTAATTATACATTTACAATGTAACCACAGTGAATCTTATGTGATGATATTTAGATTTATGAGTATTTTATACATGAGTCTTTCCTTTCCCATACTGGTTGTTTTATTCATGACATCTAAATATTTTAATTCTTGATTTTAATCAAAGCTAATACACATACATTTTTATGCCAAAAGTTGAATATATATATATTTCATTGTTGTTTGTATAATAAAGGGATTTTTAGACAAAGTAGCAAGTGATTACTTGTTTCATTTTACAAGTGATAATGTTATAATAAATAGTACTTATAAGTGATATTTACAAAAAAGTGAAATTAATACTGTTATAGCTGATACTAATCAATTATAATAGTATAAATTTAGTTTAGTAAGTAAAATGTTTCGTTAAATTCATAGAAAAATTATATAAATTCACAAAATAAAATGCTAATATAAATTTGATTTTTTTTCCTATTAACTTCTCTTAATTATGAGTGGTAAATAACAACAACGAGAAGAGGAGGCCCTGGTCTGTACCTATCGGTTATCAGGTTCCACCCCCTCTTCAAACTTGAGAAACAAACACCTTGCACGAAGAGAGCGCCCGCTGAAAACCAGAACTCGACTAATTAGTTGAGAACTAAAAATGAATGCAATGTTGGACTTTCAAGCCTATAGCTGTATAACATGTCAAAGAAAGAGGTTCATTTGAACAAATTACATTTGAGTACATAAGAAGAGAGGAAAAATTGAAAATTAAAAATGAGGACATAAGTAATGTAAATTTAAGCATAAGAGATTAAGTAAGTATAAGAGGTGGTTGAGATTACTATTAACCACAGCATCTAGTTTAGTTTAAATTTGGCACTACAAATTTGCATTAAAGTAAAATTCTTAAAAAACATTTGATCACAAATTACAGGAATAAGATACAGTAATTCCATTAAAACGAAAATAGAGTGGTAAATAGAAAAACATCAAATTCATATCATATTATTATAATTTTTTCTTTGAAAACAACAGATATTTTAACAAATATTTAACGAAATGGCTCATTTTAACTAAATCCATCAAGTGCTCATCAAAATTTATCAGTTACTTTTGGGGGAATGAAAAAAAAATAAACAGTTAATATTTCCTTTATGGCAGCTCAAAATCTAAACCACAAGGAGGAAATGAACTTTAAGCATCTTCTTTTAATTTAGTAGATCTATTCTAAATACGTATCATTTCTTTATATATCTGGACAATTGATTGAAAAAAATAATTAAATGAAACAAAATTAAGAAACACTTTCGCCCAGTTGATGGATTTTAGAGGAAGAGGGAATCCATTTCAAATACGCATCCATTCCTTTATAGTAGTATATCTTTATACATAGTATATCTTTCCTCTGTAGTAGGAATTTTGTGTCGGTAAAATATAGATTGTCAAGTGAATTTTACTATTAAAAAGGCAGACTCTTGAAATAGTGAAATATAATCAATTTGAAAATTATTATATTTATTATTATTAAATAGCTGTTTAAAGTGAATAAAAGTAAAATATTAAGGAAATTAATTTGAAAAGTAAAATACAAATACTTTTTTTGTTATTAGCATCAAAAGAACAATTTACTTAAAAATAAAATTAAGAATTTTCCATTTTGTTGTGTTGATGTTGTTTTGTGCCAGCTTGGCTGGCATCGTGGGCTGCGCTGCTTCACTTTTTCAACTGAACCGTAAATTGGTGTGGAGTCCGACTTCCTCAGAACATACATGTCATAGGAACTCGTTTATAGGGTAGGCAACCATTCACAACCCATTCATACAAGGAAATGACAAAGACAAAGTAGCTAGAGAGAGAAAGTACATCCATGCCTGAACTGGGATTCGAACCCACACCTCCCTATCCGCTGTCAGGCACTCAGACCACTAGACAGGGTAGGCGGCTTTCCCTTTTGTGACATCTATAATTGATTTTTTTTTTTTTATTATTTCAAATAAAGTGACGATTTTTTTCATTTTTAGTGGTTCAATAAAATGAAATATATGATTGTTTATAGATGAAGTTTTTTATGATTTGGTTATTTTTTATAATTATAAACAATGTTTGAGATTAAAATGTAACGAAATGTTAAAGACCAAGTTCTATTAAATTTAAGTGACTATTGTGAACTGATATTAAGAAAAATATTTAAACTTAATAGGCAGAAAATACTCAAAAACAACTCGTCTAAAATCATGCTTCATGTTAATATTAATAAATTTAATAATAATAAATTTTTAATAAATTTCATAATAATAAATTTTTTATCATTCTAAAATTATGTATAATGCTTAGAATTTTTATTTAATGATATTGAAATTCTCAGAGAATGAAAAAGTATTGCAAATGAAATTAATTCAATGAAAATTTGATGCAAATTAAATTATAATAATGTCTTATTTTAACTCCAACTTGGTTTTATCACATAATCTGAATTATATATTATTCAATTCTCTAGCTAAATCAAATTGCTATTAATATAATAGATTAAATTTATGGATATAAAACATTTTTGCTTTTAAAATTAAAGCTATATGCTTTTTGTTTTTTAATAATGAAATGTTTATTTTATAAATTTATGGATGATTACTTATTTGAAATTTTAACTTTTATAAACCGTTTTTGAAATTTGGATTCTTAAGAAAATTTATAACTATAATTTTATAAGTTTTAGAAATCTGATTTTACGAAGTTTGATGAATAATTTGAATATTTGTACAAAATTTTCATATTGTGACATTCTATTTTCAATGTTATTTTCAAGATATTATTTGTAGTTGATAAATTATCTTCCCTCTTTGCAATACCACTCTAAATTCCTTAAGAATGTTAATAAATTTCCTTCTAATCATATTAAAATATTTTGAAGCATTAACTTTTTTCAAAATAGTATTAATGAGTTAGAGAACAAAAAATTTCTTAAATATTTTATATGATACAATTATTTAAGTTGTAACCCATTCGATTAGAATATTGTATAGGATTTTTCTGTCAAACTGTGAATTATTAGGCAGAATAAAATTTTATGGTCATCTTCAGTGATATCCAATTTACTATTTGATGTTACTAAAAATGACAGTGTAATTCTGTTAAGGTAAGAATAAGAACATAAATTTTTGGCTTTTAAAAATATTTCACAGTTGAAAAATGAAACATAAAATTTCTAAGGAGTTAAAAAAATGCTTTTTATCGCAGATCTATTTTTTGTAGAGCGTTTAAATAGTATGTGTCTGATTCATGACTATTTGGGATAATTTTATAAATTTTCCAATGAGGATTGCATCTTACAAATACTATTATTTATATAAAATCAATTCGAAAGGTAATTAAAATTGTCGTTACTAATAGTAACTAATATGGTAACTATATTAAAGATTTTTCACTTTATAAAAGTGTAGACTATCAAATGATTTCTTATATAAGCTTTGATTCTTATAGCATAACTTTATTTAGTAAGATATAATATATAACTTTATTAAATGATCACTTATGTTTCCTCCTATAAATTTAATGAATTTTCGATTATTGTAGCAATGATAATAAAATAAACTGCAAATTTTGTTACTAAATAATACATTTGCACTTTTTTTTAATAAAACTATACTTTAATATAAAAATTTTTAAGCAAATTTACTTTATTTTGAGCAAAAAAAAATTAAATAATTTTTCCTATTTTTTAATTTGCTAATTTAGATAATTTGTTTTGATACCAATATAAAAATGCTTCGTGTTTTCAAATTCAAATTAAAATGTATGTTTGACATTTTTTAGCAACAGTATACTTGTTCATAATTTTTCCTATTTTTTAATTTGATAATTTAGATAATTTGTTTTGATACCAATATAAAAATGCTTCGTGTTTTCAAATTCAAATTAAAATGTATGTTTGACTTTTTTTAGCATCAGTATACTTGTTCATAATTTTTCATCGACATAAAAGAAATTTTCTCGCGTTTGCAAATGCTGTAGCTCATAAATTAATTTTATTATTAAATATTTCATTAGAAAAATTCACACTTTCTTGAGAAATAATTGAAATAAACACAAGTTAATAATACAAGAAATAAATTAATAGTACAAGAAATGCTTAATGTTATAAAACATTCTTTTAAAAATCGCAATTTAATTTATTGATTTTAACACAATTAAGAAGAAGTTATTTTATAAAAAAGTGCTTCAAAAGATAAATTTAAATTTATTTATATTCATTTTTATTTTTACTCATTTAATTTTATTTTATAACACATTAAGTGTAGGTAGATTAAGTATGCTTATGGGAAAGAAATAAAGTTTAATAATTGTCTGTTTAAACGACAATTCTTTAAGAGAGTCCTTTCAAGACATGAATTAGCACATTTATTATTTTTTATTTTAAACAGAAGAATCCTAATGTTTGAAGATTAGTGTAAATATTTTTTCCTGGTAAAATGATCTTGTATAATTTTTCTTTTTCTTTACTTTCCATTTTAGTTATCTGTATCCGATGCAGGAGCTTTTATTCAAATGTTTGCTTTCCTAAGAGTATCAAATTTCGGAATATTAGTTCTAATGTACTGGGTATTTCCTCATCTGTTTGTGAAAAAAGGAAAAACCAAAGTCCAGGTCACTTTTTTGCTTTCAAATGTATAATAAAAAAATTAATTCCCGTGTTTTGAATACGAAGGGATGATTTGAATCATTATCGGATATTGTTCTTGAATTCGGCGCCAGAAATGTTTAATTTATCTTAAGATATAAGTGGCTGACTGGAGGGAAGAAAGGGTGGTTGAGATTTTGACCCCCTGCGATAATATTCAGATGCAACACGTTGCCTCTGGGCCATGCTATTGCCCCAAATGCGTGTTCTTCATATCGTTATTTCTCAAGTTAACCTTCACACACAACATTCCTTCCCTTTTTTTCTGTGAAAAAAATTATCTCGCAGATTCATTCTCTTTGTGTGGTCGAGATGTTTCTGTCGCTTGATCAGCAACAAGGAAGGCAGAAACGATGTGTAAAAAAATAACAATAAGAAAGAATGCTAAAACGTGAAACCTACTATATTAATCGTAAACTCCAGGTTATAAATTATCAGAGATGCGGTCTGTCACCGTTTTGCCTCCTACCGGGTTAATGCCAGATGTCCGGATCCCCAGAAAATAATGCAATAAATAATTGAAACAGGGACAAGCGGTACTAAGAGTTTCAACCACCACCCACCAGGGGGCGTGTTCTCGCTTTCTTTTATTCTTTTGTATTTTTTAAGGATCGCCTGGAGAATACAAAGTGGAATATATGGAAAAAAATGAATAAAAATTAAAAGAAAATATTCTCAGAGGTTCACGGAATACATGTCTTACAGAGGAACAAAAAATAAAATCCGTAATACTCATGTCAACTTACTGGTAAACATATGGAATAATAACAATAATAAATACGTATGGCGACACTGGAGTTTATGAGGTGAAAGGCTTGTAGTTCTGAAAGGATTAGAGAGAGAGAGAGGAGAGTTAATTTAAAATTCTGGTAGAATCTACAATGGATTAATGTACTTATGATGGTTGCTTTTATTTATTTAGTTATTATTTTTTTTAAAGACGAATTTTTTTAAGAATAATCTTTGACAATATATTATATAGGAAGTATTTGTCGGTAAAAATATTTCTAACAGTTTAAAATTTAAAAAAATCAAGCATAATTAAAATGTTAAGTCTTTAACATTCAATTAGGCAAGAGCAGCTGACAGACGTTTAAACTTTTCGATTACATACCTGTATTATTATCATAATGGGAATTATAGCCAAAGAATATATAATGAGCTTTTTTATTTACTTAGTCTTGAGGCGAAAAATTAAAACCATTGTTTTTCAAAGAGCTTACCAGATGGATAAAATATGAAAATATTTCCTCTGGTACAATGAAATTAAATAAAGAAAATTGCATATCCTTCCGGTGTACTTTGATAACGAATTTTTGAGAATAAGCTTTCAAATTCATAAGGGTTGCAAAAATTAAAAGATAAATTTGCTTCTGTTTTTTAATCATAATATATAAATATATTTTAGATTCTTCAAAATAGGACTTATATTTCACAATAAATAGCTGTAGTTCTCAAATTTAGAAGATTTATCTTTTCTTCTATTAAAAATTGCTTATTTACATAAAATGTAACTAACTAATTTTCTCATTGAAAGAAATATTAAACATCCAAAATTATTAGTTATCTGGAAAACAGTATGTAAGGACTACTAAGGTAACAAAATAATATCTGTTAATTTATTATGTATATACATATATATACATAATTTCTTACATTCGTTTTCAATAGATGTGAATCTATTTAAACTTTCTCTACTGATAAAATGTTTTTGATATATTAATTTCATAATTTGTGTGTGCGTGTAAGAATCAATTTAACTAAGTAGTCAAACACTTTATAATGCTTTAAATCATATTCTACGCCATTTTAGATGTATGAATAAGTTTGAAATAAAAAGAGAGTTTTGATTAAACCGTATTAATAATATTATTTCAAAAGGTTTGAAACAAAGGAGTCGTGTAAATAAATTTAATTATGCGTGGTTAAGGAAGGTAAATGTAATTTACCGTATTTTTGTGCTTATCTTTGCTCATGAAAAATATCTTTGTTTTCAGCTTTCATATTTTGAAATTTTATTTAAATAAGTTCTACTTAAAAACAAATCGTTAACATGAATTAAAATCTTAAAAACATTTTGTATCTTCTAGCATTTTTTTAATATTTGAACTTTTAATTCTCAATAATCTGAAGATTGGTTTGAGCAATTTATAGAATTTTTACCATAATGCAATGTATTTTTATAAGTTATATAAATTGATCAGGAATTTTTTCCCTAAAAATTAATTTTCTTAATAGAAAGCTATGATAATCTAATCTGTTAAATTTCTAATTAAAATTGACCTTTATCGATAAGCTAAAATATCTGCTACGTCATTACTTATCAAGCCCATTTCATAAATTTCCTTTTTGAATGAAATCACAACAATCATAAGGACTTCAGTAATAATGTAAACCCAAAGTCACTTAAGCAAAATAATGCAGTAAAAATTTATTTTCTTAACATTTACAGGCCAAAGAATTTAAATGATTACAAATGTCACGCATGTTGTATGATTCTTACTGAGAAACTAGAAATGCCAAATTACAGAACAACCTTATGTCAAGAGCTATTACTAGGTAAGTCCATTCATCTAAGTAACACTTTTAAAGGATCGTTAAATGGTATTGACTTTAGGATGCTATCAATAGATGACGGCAGCTCATTCTTCTTAAAATCTCGATTCTGTGACTCGAACGTCATTGAAATAAATGATATATAGATAGTGGATGCGAAGGAATTTTCTTTTGAAACTTAATGTCACATACATCTCCTACACAATCGCCTAAAATTTCTCCTATATGATTGTCATTTTCGGAAAATATAAAATTGTGTTTTTTTTTAACTAGTTTGTAAATATATAGTTAAGGCTCTGGTTTGACTCTTTTAATTCATGGCCTTCTTTCTACCTTGGAAGTGATGTTTGATGCAAATTTTTATCCAATTTAAAATGTTATTCCCAGTAAAATTAAATTGTTGTTATTGTTTACTTTCTAACTATCTGACACATGTCAGATCAGCTTAAGAAGGTTGTTGACCACCAAAAAATCTATAATAATAATGGTATTGGATGTTATGTCTCTCTTCCAAAATTTGATGCAACCCAGAATATGATCCTGTAAAGCTGGTGGACATTTTAAACTAACCCTCATGAACAAAAATGTAGAAATAGAGTGAGGAACAAAATTCCTTGCTCCTTTATTAATAAGTCGAAATTTAACACCCAAATGGTTTTTTGGTAAAACTTTTTTATTTTATTTGCAAATTTCTTCATGTAGCCATTATCCAAGAAATTAATAATTTCGTGTATAATCATTAGTAGTGCAGCAAAAAGGATCCTATTTGGAAGGCATGTATTACTTCATACCTTAATAGGCACTTAGACAGCTAAGAATATACTAGATTATTAAATGTAGCATTCAATGGACCTGTCGCAGACCAATCATTTACTGTTGCCAGGACAAATGACCAATTAAATGCTGTGACCAATGAGATCTCTTAACATATAATACATATTTAAGATCTCAGCCTTACTGAGCATGCGCGAGATGCCTCGAAAAAAGAAAAATAGCACACTACTAAGCCTTTCGCAGAATATTTAAAGCATTAAAATCGTCAGTTTTACAAAAAATAAGATTTTTGCCAAAAATTGTTAATCAATTGTTTCAATAAAATTAATGTAGCAAGGAAAATGGGTTTACCTGTTATTTATCAGATTATCAAGTATTGTAAAATATCCTATTTTTTCATTGATATTACTCTAATTAACATATCTTAAAAGATTTACCTTGCTTATATGTTTTTTTTTTATTTTTGTTTATCAAACTCATTTTTTTACCAAAAATAATTTGTTTTAATTTAATTTTGGATACAAATACCTTATATCTTTTTTGTAATTAAAAATAAATTCATGCCAAGTTTTAAAACTAAAAATATTTTTTTCATATATATATATATATATATATATATATATATATATATATATATATATATATATATATATATATATATATATATATATATATATATATATATATATATATATATATATATATATATGCATGAACAATACTGATTAATATCTGTAAATAAAAATAAATTTATGCATATGTTCTTAAATCAGCTGCATGAAAATTGTAAAGATTGATTCATCAACAATGAGTATTGCTGAATTTCGAATTTTAAAACTCTCCTAGAAGTAATGCATTGTGTGATTATATTTTTACAGAATAAATTAGTAATTAGTTTATAACAAACCATGTGACTATTAAAAAAATCACATAATAGGTTCATTCTACAAATAGATGTGTGTAAAAGCATATTAAATTAAATTTGTACATTAGAATCAAGCATTTTGAAAACATACTTATAAAATTTTCAGTGTGAATAATCATTATAAGAAAAAGCATTGTTCATACTAAGAAAGCTATCTCTATAAAATGTTTTTCTCAAGAAAAGTCATTCGATGGTAAAATGTTTTCTTAACGAATTGCTTGCAAATAGCTATCAAAATAACAGAAATAATCAAGATGTAATGAAAATTTCTTAATAATATTACGTAAGAGCAAATTTGGCATTTGATGCATGCAAATCATGTTATAAAAAAGGATGAATACATGCATGCAATTGCTTAGTGTTTAATCTGAATGATATCATCAAAAATGGTATCTTCTTTTAGTGGAATTCTTCATAAAGATATGAAAATTTTGGGCGAGATAATGATGGTGAGATGCCGGTGAATTGTATCCATTTTGGATTGAACATTGCAAAATAAACCACAATGCGTTAAATTTAGGAGCTGCGTAGATCTAGGTAAATATTTTATCTTCCGCTAAATGAATTACAACTTTATATCTGGAAAATCTATTTCCTACAGAAAATAAAATTTGTATCATAAGAGGGACTAAGTTTACTCAAACTTTTCGATACATCTTTCTAGCAAAATTTCAGAATTAAAATTGAGCCATTAGAAAACTACGATATAGCTGCCCATATCATAACAAATTCTTCTCCATACTTGAGAATTCGAATGCGATAATTACGATCATTCATTTGTGTAAGTATTCTCTAACTGCGAAACCACAGTGTAGTAAAGAAAAGCGGGAAATATGATTCACCTGACCATATAACTATTTTCCAATTAACAATCAATCAGTTTTTTGCAATTGTGGCAACACTATAGATAGAATTTGATATTAACATTCGGAGATTCCATCTCTGATATAATCTTACGTTTATGTAAAAGCACCCATAAATAGTAATAATTGATTCTGGAGAAACCGAGGCAGATTGAATTCTGCGATCATTTTGATGGAGTATTTTTTCCTTTATGCACATAATAATTCTTTATAATACCTATAGGTGTCTTTCATCTACTTTATCCTCTGCGCTTGTAATACCAAGACTTTTAACTTGCATACTACTAGAATTTTTTTTTCTAAGCAGCAAGCTTCGAGATTGCTCTCAGATTCTACAATCTGGTGTTTTTAAAATCCGATGCAATCTGAAATTTTACGCATTAATTAAAACTAAAACTTATATAATTTCGCTAAAACTACTTCAAACTGCTGATATATACGATTTATATTCAAAACAATTTATAGATAGAAATATATTTCATTATGGAAATCATACTTAATTGTTAATTTTCATCACAGGTGTGTTCATTATTTTGAAAAGTATCCATAAATTGTGATGTCTTGATGCAAAGATAATGTAGATGTTTTCATGTTTGCTAAAAATTTGATAATATATTAAGCTTTCTTAACAAGAAATTTTACTTCTGTAAAGATTTTGTAGAAAGGAGACCTATACTTAGAACAGAAAAAGCAATTTGATGACTTAATAGTTTGCATTCTAACCTTAAGCTCAAAGTTCATAAATTTGATTGCAACCATGAGAAGTGACTTGTCGAGATTGGAATTGACTTAGAATTCACTTTACAGAATCCGGTTGAATGAGTTCTTAAAGATACAAAGTAGCCACAATGAACAACAAACGAAGCCTCGTTATGTTAACATGCTCAAAAATAACATTAAATTTTCATGATTACTTTGCAAATCGCAATGTTAAAAGTTAAAAGTATTGCATAAAAGAAAACTATGCAACAATAAATGTATATCTATCACTTTAACTAATTTTTATTGTTGCATAACTCGTGTAATTCATGCATTTTATTAAAACACTTTACAAATTATAGAAAAGGAAAGAAGCAGAGAGTTCACTTAACATTTTATATGCTTATTTTATTCATTTAAACAGCTATTTAAAATGTTTGTAAAATGGCATAAGAAGTCCAGCATATTATCTTGTAGAATAAAATCATCTCAGAAAACAAAAGTAAGATATCTAAATATTTTGAAGTATGTTACAACTTTATATTTAAATTTAAAAATGCACGCTATTAAACAAGTTTAATGAATTTATTCATTTTGAGTTTTGAATGTAAGTGAAAATTCTAAGTTCTTGTATTAAATTTAAACTTCATTCACCTTCTGCATGCTAGTAAACTTTATGAAAGAAGGCAGAACTTGGAATGAAGTTAAAAAACTTGCTAAAAGTAAGTTTTACTTTTTAGGCTAGATAAAGAGATGAAAAAGAAATATCATATTCTTCGTAGTCAAACGGAGAAAGGTGTTAAATTGTTTTGCTTTGTAAGATTTAAGTTATTAACGTCGCATTCTGCAGTTAAACTGGGAAAAAAACTAAGTTGTAAAAAACTTTCTTTTACAATTTCGTGTAATTCACTTTTAACTTTTTATATCATAATTTTTTAGGGTAGCATTTTTGGAAAAAAGGTCTATTTTTTCTTTTTTTATCCTATCCTAACTTGAAAAGAAATTATTTCAAAAAAGTAAAATGTCTTACCTTTATTTAAAAAAACAATGCAGTGCATTTTTTTTCTAATTTTAAAAGTAGTAAGAGAATTACATCAACTCATATTATTTATTACTTAGAGCTCCAAATAAAATTTTAATTAGTAAGAATTTGTTCTCATAACAGATTTACGAGTAATTTTTACCATTTTATTATTTTTCAACTTAAAACTAATGTATTAAAAATATATGGTTAAACCAGAAAATATTAAAATAAGTTTTTCAGAGTTTTAAGGCAGTTAAATTGGCGAGTAAGAATATTTAGCAAATATTACTAAGTAAAAAATATTTCTAAATTAAATTTTTAAAAATAACTATTGTGATTAAAATAATTATTTTGCTAAAATGTGTCATTTTTAAAACATTCTAATTTATTGCCAATTTTTGAACGAATCACGTTTGTATATTTTGAAAAAAAATTTTAAATTATAAAGCTTAGAAAACAAAACTTCAAACTTAAATTTAATTTGTTAAATTTCTATTAAATAACACGGATTAGAGCTTCCATGAAAATGATCTTTAGGAAATAATTTAAAGTCAAACAAAAATTACAAAAGCATTTCTTAACATAATCCGAGAACGAAAAATTTGTATCTCCTTCGTAATATGTATTAAGTATATAATAATCAAAGATAGATGTAAAAAATTAAACAAATTTATTTAAAATATTTCCATGTAAGTAAACATTAATATAAACAGAGTAGGTATTTGTAAGGGAATGCTTATGAATTTAAAAATACATATTTAAATATAAGCCAAGGAATTATAAATTACTTAGTTATTAAGAATAACTAAATGTTATGATCAAGCTCATTTAAATTCAATCAAATAATTTCAACTGAGAGCTAAAATAAATGCAAGCTGTATATTAATAAAAGGACAATTGTTGATTTTGAGTTGTTTTTCAATAAATCTTAAAACCAAAACTGGTTTCAACTGAATAAAATAAAGAAATTAAATTCATTCAATATTTTCTTGTTATTTACTATGGAATCCACCAAATTACGCTTCTTTTCTCAGAAAAAAATAAAAGAAAAATTTTAATATGACTGCTCTTTGGATAAATAAAGAGAAAAAATATTTTCTGAGTGCTTTTATTTAATTATTTTTTAAAATCAGCATTCAAACAAATTTTGTATAGATAATTTCAGCATACGCATTATTTAAAAATAATAACAACATACTACAAAAGAATTAAATAAACAAACGACATTAATAACATTTTTGGATGGATGTAATCACGCTCATTTCGAAAATATGACGCTGCATTGATAGAATTTCGAGACGTAGGGTGTATTCTTTAATTAATTCTGAAAAAATTATATTAAGAATATTTATCTTTACTCGAAGAAGAAAGATGGTTTTTCCCTTAGAGAAGTATTTACGTACAACAAAACTACTAATTACAGGAGAATTATCGTGAAAAAAAGCACGCATGGGCATTAAAAAAAGGAAAACATCTCGCAACAAGAGTAATTCCAATTTACTTCTAATTCATACCGTACTTATCTTAAGAACTGGCTGCCTAAAGAGAATGCAGCTTGTGATGTGATTAATAACGGTTCTCGGTGCCATTCTAAATGTTCCGGAGGTTATAATTTGCCGTGCCCATTCAGGCGTAGGCTTTTTATTTTTAATTAATTCGCCGAGTGTATAAAAGCGACAAAACGCATTAACAGCAAATGCAGAGATGCTATTATGACGGCGCCGTTTTCTTCTGCTTCCACTGCAACAATAAATAATTACGACGAGTAGTAAAAACGTTTAAACAGAATTATCCCTCCACTTGTAAATTAGCAGAGGAAAAAAAATGGTGAAATTACAGTCCTCTACTGAAAATAGGAATTCGTTTTTGTTATTAAAAGTACCGGCGAAGTTTTTTTTTTCTCTCTCTCTCTCACGTGTAGTGTGCATTGGACGATTATTGAAGAGTGGTCAGTAAGCAAACAAGAACAAAGTTGTTTACTTGCAATTTGTGTCTTTCTCGTACAATTACCGTGTTTTTCTTTTTATACTTTAAAGTATAGATGTGTTTACGAAAAGGCATAATTATACTCATAAACTGTTATTTACAAGTGTAGAAATAAATTTTAAAGAGTTAAAATATGAGAAAAAGTGAAATTGATTTAAATTTTCGTAAAATCTAATCGTTGCTTACAAAAATTTTAACTTTCATTTTTTTAATGTATTGATTCATTAATTTTTTAATTCAAAATTTTAGCAAAATAAAAAAAATTATTTAAAACTAAATTTATATTGTTAAAAACACAAATTTGATAACTTAAAAGCATTAATTTATTTTTTTCTAACGGTGGGCACTTGGGTGATGAAGCCTATGCCACAACAAGGCCAGAAACTGCTACTCATTTGTCGTGTTAGCCTGCGGGCACCTGTGAACCAAGTCACGGAGGCGAGTAGGGTTGCCCGCGCCATACCACCACAAATCCGTTTATAAGGTGGGCCACGTTCATAGACCATCACAGAAGAAAGGACAGAGAAAAACAGAGAGAACAGAGAAAAAAGTTACATCCATGCCTGAACCAATTTTCGAATCCAGAACCCACAGATTAGGAAAGCTAACCACACAGCCATCGGACGGCATGTTATTCACAATAAATTATTTTATATTTTAAAAATATTTTAATCGAAATATTAAGAAATAAATTGGTTATAATTTATATCTTATCATTTAATAATGTAGTTTCGACCAACTTCATTAATACACAGAAATTACAGAAAAAATGCAAAAGTAAATTTTTGTTATGATTAGAAATTTGAGAAACTATAAAATTAATTGCTAAAAAATTCTGAATAAATTCTAATCAATAGTTTTACTATATTATGCAGTATTAAGTTTGAAAAAAAATTTAATTAAAGACTATATATTTATTGATATTTTAGATTTAGGTGTATGTTTGTTGAATATTGAAACAATATTGTTGTCCATTTTCAATTATTTATATCTATCCTCCTCTATTCTTCATTTATTTTAAAATTTGTAAACTTCTTTTTATCCTTTATATTACATTTATTGTAATAAAAATATCGGAATGAAAAATGTTCTAAACTTAAATTTTTAAATTCATAAAGGTCGTAGAAACCATACATTATTTTATCTTTAGAAATGTTATTTCCCTTTATATACTTCACTGATACCCAACTTTCATAGTAGCTAAAAATTTAAAATATTTTAATAATCACCTTAAAATCCATAAATCAAAACATATTATAAAATTGTTGATACATTCATCAGTCTTCTTGGAATTCAATCAATTGTCTTCACCGTGATTGACCTCCACTAAAACTTCAGCGTATCCAAGATGGAAACACCACAAAAAAAAGTTTTTATCTAAACCTTAATTGTAAATTGGTTTCGCTTGATTTGTTTGTCAAATATAAAAATATTTCCAAGATAATTTTCTTTCACAGGAAATAGTAAAATAAAGTTTTGCACTTAAAAATAAAGCAAAAACGCTGCATGATCTCATCGTTTTTGACCCCTCTTTCATTGTTAAAATTTGACCGACTTCATTAAAAACGGTGTGATGTTTTTAACTCCTTTTGTAAAGGAAGAAATGTCACCTACATTCGTACGTTCACTTTAAATATTTTAGTGTTCACTTTTCTCTAATATTTATAACAATAAACTTGAAAGTATTTTATATTAAACTGAATATTTCCATAAGCCCACCTTTAGATATTTGAACTGATATATTATACATGCGACATACTTGAGAGTGAAGCATGAGAAGAGCTACAAAACGAAGATACAAAACATGTATCATCATTCTATTTTAAGCAAAACATTCTATTTTAAGAAGTGCTTAATCTAAATTTCACAAATATTCATCATTTCCAATTGAAAAACTTTTCATTAACTAATTCGATCAATTTGATATTTTTTTTCAGATGACCACAGAAAAGAGCCTTTATAGATTTTGAGTTATGATTTATTTGTGTAATTCCAGTATCTTGCTTTTTCATGATATTCTATTTTTTTTTATGTTTCAACAGATTTCACACACAATTTAAGAAAGTTTAACAAAAAATTGAACTCAAAAAAACTAACTAAAAACATAAATTAGCTTTATTAATAGAAATAAAACTCAGATGTAAAAATAAAGCGCGTTGTAATCAACAAAGCTAACTTTTAAACATTTATAAAGAATAATAAATTTGGTAAACTGAAAATTTTGAGGCAATCTTATGGTCTCATACGAATAAGTTCATATGGTTTATTTCCTTTATCGAAAAAATTACATATAATATAATGTCCTTTACTTGTTTGAGTAATAAAATATCAACTTAAATGCTCAAAAAATTTTTCTTTCAAAGATGTAACTTCTGAATAATCTGCCGATGGGCAACTAATTAGTCATTATATTTTAAAAGCAAATCATGGGTAATGTATGTTGAAATATGTCACTTTACCATGAATTTTTATGAATATTGAATGTACATTAGTAAGTCACTTATTATGATAGTCTTTGAAACAAAAAGAACGTCATTCAATAATAAGCTTTATCTAGCATCCATTTTGATGTTCCGTTTTCACGTTCAGTATTTTTGCTCTATTCAGCTGTCTGAGTCAAAGAATAAAATTAATGCTTGTCAGCATTTTTCAATAATATTAAAATTATTAAGGAAATTAAAATAGAAAAAACTTCATCTATAAGAAACATTCTTCAGCTTCACCAAATTTAGAAACCTCACGGACTGGTAAATTTATAATTTATATCCCGCGGACTACTAATAGGAATTTTCAAGTGTAACATATATTTATAAAAAAATGTGATCTAAGAACTCATAAAATGTACCTAATTAACAAAATAAAACTATTAATTTTAACCAAATTATGAAAAATTTATTAATAAGCCATAATAGAAAAACAAAAACTGTAAAAACAATTAAAAAGTGGTTTAAGTATATCACACTTTTAGCTTTATACATTCCTAGTGTGATGGATTTTCCTGCTTACTTAAAATAAGATCCCAATAAAAATCATATAATCCCAATAGTTATAAATATTATCTATATAAATATTAACTAAAGAAAATATACTCGTGATTAAGAGTGAAGACACCTGTCTTAAAAAAACACCAATTTAAAAAAAAGCACAAAAACTTTCTTAGTAACCCAACTAATATATTGAATGCATTTTATATTAAACTGAATATTTCCATAAGCCCACCTTTAGATATTTGAACTGATATACATATGCGACATACTTGAGAATAAAGCATGAGAAGAGCTACGAAACGACGATACAAAACATGTATCATCATTCTATTTTAAGCAAAACATTCTATTTTAAGAATGAATTATAATCTAAATTTCATTTCACAAATATTCATCATTTGCAATTGAAGAACTTTTCATTAACTAATTCGACCAATTTGATATATTTTTTCAGATAACCACAGAAAAGAGCCTTTATAGATTTTGAGTTATGATTTATTTGTGTAATTCCAGTATCTTGCTTTTTCATGATATTCTATTTTTTTTTATGTTTCAACAGATTTCACACACAATTTAAGAAAGTTTAACAAAGAATTGAACTAAAAAAAACTAGAAACGTAAATTAGCTTTATTAATAGAAATAAAACTCAGCTGTGAAAATAAAGCGCGTTGTAATCAACAAAGTTAACTTTTAAACATTCATAAAGAATAAGAAATTTGGTAAACTGAAAATTTTGAGGCAATCTTATGGTCTCATACGAATAAGTTCATAAGGTTTATTTCCTTTATTGAAAAAATTGCATATAATATAATGTCCTTTACTTGTTTTAGTAATAAAATATCAACTTAAATGCTCAAAAAAATTCTTTCAAAGATGTAACTTCTGAATAATCTGCAGATGGGCAACTAATTAGTCATTATGCTTTAAAAGCAAATCATGTGTAATATATGTTGAAATATGTCACTTTACCATGAACTTTTATGAATATTGAATGTGCTTTAGTAAGTTACTTTTTATGATAGTCTTTGAAACAAAAAGAACGTCATTCAATAATAAACTTTACCTAGCATTTCTTTTGATGTTCCGTTTTCTCGTTCAGTATTTTACTCTATTCAGCTGTGTGAGTCAAAGAATAAAATAAATGCTTGTCAACATTTTTCAATAATATTAAATTTATTAATGAAATTACAATAGAAAAAACTTCATCTATAAGAAACATTCTTCAGTTTCGCCAAATTTAAGTGACCTCAAGGATTAGTAAATTTATAATTTATATCTCGCGGACTACTAATAGGAATTTTCAAGTGTAAAATATATTTATAAAAAAATGTGATCTATAAGAACTCATAAAATGTACCTAATTAACAAAATGAAACTATTAATTTTAACCAAATTATGAAAAATTTATTTACAAGCCATAATAAAAAAACAAAAAGTGTAAAAACAATTAAAAAGTGGTTTAAGTATATCACACTTTTAGCATTATACATTCCTAGTGAGAGGGATTTTCCTGCTTACTAGAAATAAGATCCCAATAAATATCATATAATCCCAATAAAATTATAAAAATTATCTCAATAAATATCAAATAAAGAAAATATGCTCGTGATAAGACGCCTGTCTTAAAAAAACACCAATTAAAAAAAAAGCACAAAAACTTTCTTAATCACCCAACTAATATATTGAATGCATTTTATATTAAACTAAATATGTCCATAAGCCCACTTTTAAATATTTGAACTGATATACATATGCGACATACTTGAGAGTGAAACATGAGAAGAGCTGCGAAACGACTATACAAAACATGTAGCTAAGACAATGAAGCTACAGCGGTACTGACATTTTTCAAAGATGTGTTTCAAAGTTTCAATGATTACTGTGGCATTATTCTATGAACTCTTTTATAACTTTTCATGCATTATTATGAATTGAATTATGCTTCAATGCAACTTGAAACATAACTTGATGAGTAAGTATGTTCCAACATGATGAGTAAGTTTGTTCCACATTTTTTTGGAGACCAGTAAAATTTTCTCATGGATCACTAGATGTCCGCGGACCACCAGTTTGACGACCGCTGCTCTATATGAATAGAATGTTTCGACAGGCAGAGTTCATTCTTATCTATGTTGAATACTTTATTGAGTAGTATGAATAATAAAAAATAAATATAAGTAAGTTTGTAAGTTTTTGCCAAATGCAATTCGGAATATTCTCAATAGAAAACTTGATTGAAGACAATTCATAAATCACCGTCAAAAAAAAAAATTGAAAGATTATTTTGGTACACATAATACATAGGATATTTTATAATTTAAATCAGTTGAAAAAAGATGTGTAATAATTTCTGTAAGGAAATTTTAATATTATATGTTTATAATATAAAATATGATTAGGCTCTTTTAAACAAGCAGCTTCAATTTTGGGTATTAGCATATCCGGGTCAAACACCATTTCATCGGGCACGATAATTAACACTTATTTGCAGGGTAGGCTTGGTTCTCCCCCTTAGATCATTTCTGTTAAATAATAATCGACTGAAAAGAGCGAAAAAGCTCCCTATTAAAAAGGGTGTGTCAAATGCTACACTTAATGAGTGCTGAAAAAAGAAGTTAAAGGCGTTTTGTTTAGGGCTTCCTTTGATTTCGCGGTGATTTTCAAAAATCGTGACCAACATCTGGAATACCCTTGCTGTTGTTCACCCTTCGAAGCAATCCAGATCGTCTGCTTTTTTTATCTTCTCATTCTTCCCTCCCTCATAACACCAGTTTCTTCAGAAGATAATTTAATCTGCGTAATTTAGGGTACAATATGGGTTAAGCGTGCAGACGATATTTTTCCTGACGAAAAAGAGTAATCAAATCTTATACAAAACCGCCAATTTTGAGAGCCGAAATGTGTGAAGTGCAAAACCACTGGAACAAGACAAAAGAATGATTTTCCTTTAGCTTTTCTTTCAATTATGTTTGAATTACAATACCTCATTTCTAATGCAAACAAAAAATGAAATTGAAAAGTACTATCTGAAAAATAAATTATCCTCTGCTTAGATTTCATTTTAAATTTCCCACTGTGAATAATCTTGAGTTTAATGTATAAACTTGAGAAATTTTAATCAAAAAATTAATCAAATTAATAATATTTAATTTACTTCAAATTAAGGTTTTATTTTCTTTACAAATTTTAAAACTGCAATAAGATAATAATCTGGGAAATATTTTCGGAAAATATTTAAGTCATTATTTTCCTTCGAGTACTTCTATTATATATTTCGTATTATGATTTGAAACAAGTACTTTAGTCATAAAGCATTGTAATATAAGGAAAGAAAAAACATTTTTTTATTTATTTTATATAAGATTATTTCTTAAGATATTTTCTATTTAATATATCTAACATTAAAATTAATTTATTTATTAAAAAAATTTTAAATATCCAAATTAAAATAAATTGAACATCTAACAAAATTAGGGTTATTAAATATCAATTCATTTCTTTATATGATGCCCCAAAGACACTTCTACAGCATTCATTCTACTGCAAAGCAAGATAATAACTAAGAATTACTAGTCCAGCAAGTAAATAATTGGTAAGTATTATTTAATTAAAATCTTCCAATCGTTGAAAATAGTATGCCGAGAGTGTAATGAATTCGACAAACTATTATCAAACAACAATCACGAGCACGTTGCATCAAATTTCTCGCTGCAGTATAATTTTCTATACACCAAATGAAAAGACCGCTACTTCTTAATACAAAAAACATGCCAAGTTGGCCACCAAAACAATGCGACTTGAGACAGAGCAAGCACATGACCAACGTAAACAGTAATTAGAAAACTGACGCAAGCGTTAGCTACGCACTCGCACGTTTTTCTGCATACACCTGGGGCCGGGAGAGGGCAGATATCCCTTTCTCTAAAGCACGAGGGTGGGGCCGAAAGGGCGCTTGGGCCCCACGAAGGCCTTAATGGCCATCTTAGGAAGCCCCTTTGTTTTGTTTGCGGCGCCGATAATTACCGTAGCCCGCTGTCAATCACGCCAACTGTGGGCTCTTATTAAAGCCAACGAGGATCCGGATCTGAAAGGGGGGCCTCATCCCCCTTTCCCTCTCACTTATTAGAGAGGTGGGTGCCGACGACTAGCACTCTTCATTTATTTTTATTTTTATTATTTTCTTACCTCTTATTGTTATTACTCTTCGTCTCGTAATAAGAGATACTTTTTTACAGCTTGGCACGTTTCGCGTTGGGTTTGAGAAGTTAAGCTCACTTGTGTTTGTTATTTTTTATTTAATTCTCCAAAGACTATACGTGCATTTTTTTCTTCCTGGCGTTATTTTGTTTGAGATATTTTTCTCGCCAAATCGCTAGTGATGAAGTGCTGACAGAAGAGGCGTCCTCTGTGGCGGAAAGTGATGTCATAAAAATAAATGTGCCAACAGGTATTCAAATAACTTGTATTGTTTCTTTGCATTTAGGTATAAAGTTGGAAATTTTTTTTTAAGATTTTTTATTTTTGGCCAGCTTTGAATACAATAATAAAAATGACTCCTTATTTTCCTACATGTCTGAATTTTGTAACATCTTATAAAAAAATATCTTACAAATGTTTTTAATATTTGTTCAAAACTTATAAATCACTTAATACACTTAAATTGAAAAATAGGTAGTAAATGTTATGTTATTAAACAAGAATTAAAAAATTTTTTTAATAATTAAATAGTTTCAAATTTTTTATGTTTCCCATTGCCTTATTTAATATATATTAACAAAATATTAAAGGCTTATTAACTTCTTTTATTTTATACAATTACTTCAACATTTGATAATGCACAATATATATATATATATATATATATATATATATATATATATATATATATATATATATATATATATATATATATATATATATATATATATATATATATATATATATATATATATATATATATATATATATATATATATATATACTTCTTTATATTCTTTGTCACTTAAATTCTAAATAAATACTATTTCGAAAAATAGAAACAATTATTCAATGTTCGATAACTTGCTGAAATAACATTTAGTGAAGTTCTTTTAATCTGAAATCATAAATTTGATTATCAGAATTAACTGATATTCAGTAACATGGATATCAATTTGTTTCGATGATCATAATAATAATTTGTTAAAATAATTGGTAATAGAACTTTATTTTTCATTATCTATCAAGAATAATAAATCAATCTTGATATTAATTCCCCGCAATTACGTCAATTGACATTTCTTATTAAATTATTGTCAAAAAAAGCACACCCATACATTCAAAAACTTATATAAATGGTAATACAGAAACTTTAATAGTTCACAATTACGATTTTGACAAATTTATATGCTCAGCATTGGTAAGTTCTTATTTTAAAACTGTTATAAAAGCTTTAAGTGATTTGCATATTATAATATGGAAACAGTATTTGTTGTAATTATTTTGTTATAACTTTTAAAATCTTGTCTTCATTTTAATGCAACTATTAGGTGATAGAGAGTATTAATTTAAACTTTTAGTGCAAATAAATACTTTAAGGTGTGAGTATCATATTCCTCCATAAAGTATAAGAATACTCCTTTTATTCCTTCAATTATTTAAACTCTCTTGGATAGACATATTTTAAATTTTACATAAATGCGCTGGGGTTATTTCTATATACCTCTGTTATTATTTAATGAAAACATTCATTCTACCATAATGAAATAAGGCATATTTTTATTCAGGAATTTTTTAACATAATCTAGTATTTTCGGAAAACTTTTGAAATTATCTGAAAGTTTATAAAATAAGTTTATAAAATCACAATCATATGAATATTTCAATCACAACTTGCACTAAGTAACAAATTTATTATCAGTAAAAAGAAAGTTTGATCTAGAAGTACAAGTTACTGTTACCATGCGTAACTCTTTTTCTTTGATACAATGGCTTCATTTTCAATAATGAATGAAATTTTTCTTCTATGCATTGCAATCATTTTTTAACAACATTTTGCACAAAAATAGAAATTTCCTTTGAAAAATAATTGAATGTGTCTAATATAAAAACATATATATTGAAATTAAGCCACCCACACAATTTAAGTTAAGCAACAGCATGACTTCATCTAATTTGACACCACCACTTAGTAGTCAATTGTTTTGTTCTTCAAAAAATGTAATTCTAATATCGTGTTTTCTTATACCACTGGATCCAGAATTCTTTCAATTTATTTTTAAAAGATACTTTAATTACTTTTATAAAATAACAGATTATTTTAGATATAATGTTCAACATTAATTGGTTATAAATAAAAATCTTGTTTGAAATGATCTAAAGTTTGTTCTCAATAATACTTGTTGTTACTTATAAAACCTGGACAAGCCAAGCTCGCTATGCCTTGGCTATGCAAATTTAAGTCAATAGGGAGCGTCTTTCGTTTCCATCAGAGCACCACGAAGGTGAAAGTACGTCTTTGCTCTTTAAATCCTCCGATAGATGGCATCACCAGAAGATCCTATCCCTCAATTTTGACATTTATCTGAAGAGGGAGGAAATTTTCTCCAGACCATTGTACCCATGGTAACTGTTCAATGACCGACCACAGGACTTTCAATTCCATAGATTTAACGAGCACGTATATCGCATGTACTCGGTCAATAATACTTACTAATACTAAGGTAGAAGATTAAAATGAAATGTTATTTTCATAAATAACTCAAAATGTAAAGTAATTCTCAAAATCTTTCCTTTTACATTTGAATTCGAACCTTAATCACAAATACAATACTTCATAATCAGAAATTATTTTCAGCTCTGAAGAAAATGATTTTAATAGCAATTTAAAATTATTAACAAATTCAAACTTGTAGGAAAATTTTGGGATTACACGAGGTTGCAATTTTTTTAAATTCAAACTTACTTAATATAGAAAACTTTATAAAATTTTTAATTTTGGGTCATTTTGTTTTAAATTAAAATTTTTAAAATTCACGTGCTTTGTTGGATATAATTTTAAACTTAAAAATTTAATTATTCCTTCAAAGTATTGAGAAAATTACAAAAATACCTTAAAACCGATACAAATAAGGGAAAATTTCAAAATTTGGATGGCAACTGCAATGGAGATGCAAATCGCATGACTATGTGGTTTTTTCATGCTTATTAATATTTATGCCCAAATAATTCACGTTTTTTCTGCTTAAAAACCTTATATCTCTCAAAAATACATATTTCATAAGATAAACTTCTTTATTAAACCGCTTTTTTTCGCGGTTGTTTTTGCATTATATTGTGTTAGTCATGCAATTCTTTTATTGTGTTGGAAATCATGTAGATAAATAGCCACTAATGTTTTCTATACCTTTATTTATTAGAAAATTTGTCTTTTATTGTATTCTTACATTTGTGATTCTAGAAAATGCTAAGCTTGGGGAATAGCAGATGCCTTATGAGGACAAAAATGCTTTAAATTTGGAAGGATTTAAAGATTGGTAATGTATATTGTTAAGATTTTTTACTCAAATATGAAAGACTAAATACTTTTAGCACTGGAATTGGTCTTTTTATACAAAATGAAACTCCTACTCAAATTTCATAAGCACGTTAGATTATAAGTAATAACTAATATGGCCATGTATATTTCTAACTGCCAGTTTTACAAATAAATTGACATTCCATAATTGAAATTAAAAAGAAAATAAGAATAATATTTATATATTTACATGTTTGTTTTCACTATCAAAACGTATTAATTATAATTATAACATTATACTCTCGGAAAAATGCATAATACTTTATGCTAAAATTGTTTTGGAGATGAAATATCTCTAATAAATATTGATCCATATATATATATATATATATATATATATATATATATATATAGAGAGAGAGAGAGAGAGAGAGATCCTTTTAAAATAACAAATACCCTGTTAATTTATTTATTTCAGGAAGGAAATGTTTTATATAAAAAAATCTTAAATGTTTCATTTAAGAAGAGAAAATTGTATATTCATTTAAAACTTTCATCAAGCTGTTCGACAATTTATGTCCTAAAATTAAAAACAAAAATGCAATAAATACATTAGACTAAAATAACACAAGTATTTTAGATCGATTTTTTAAATATTCAATTAAAATTTTCATATTATATTATTTCCAGCTTGTGAGTTTATTTTAAATAATTAAAACATTTAATGTACAATAATGTACTAAATTCGTTTCAAAAATATTAAATTTTATTCATATAAAAATTGATTTTTAACGAATTCTTTTAGAATATTGAAAAAGACTTAGATGATAAGAAGAGAAATTATAAAATAACTATAATAAATTTATAAATTTTAAATTTAGTCAGTTAGTGATGTTTAAAAAATATAAATGTTAAAAAACTTCAAAAAATTTAGCTTAATTTTTTACTCAATTTATAAGTATTTTAGTAGAATTTTTATCGATAAAATAAAATGCCTTAGATGTTTGCATTTGGTGCCGTGTAAGTTTGTCAGTCAATTTGAAAATTAAGGATTATTATGATTTGAAATTTACTCAGGCAAAATAAACTCTTATAAGCAAAAATCACAGTAGAGAAATTAACAATACAAGAAAAACAAAGCTATGTATTAATCACTTGTCTACGAAAACCATAAAAATTTTCCTCTTGTACTTGTTCCATGCGCTAAATATTTGTAAGAAGGTAAAAGAAAATTCTAAATGTTTTGTAAATGATGGAGTCCATGGAAAAAAAGACAATTAATACTTCTGATTTGAAATGCTGTTACTTATAATGCTAAGAATAGCTTGCTTCTGCATTGATAGTTTTTAAGTTTCCAAGATACATTTGCATGAATGGGAATAACGGATTATCATATTACTGCATATCTTTTATACAATTAATTAGTTACATTAATTATATACAATTATTCGTTTCACAGCTGCCAGTGCATGCACTTTTTTGGGATTTTGTTTTTAAATTACTGAAGTAGTGTTCCATAGGAAGGAAATCGAAGAAACATTCTCAATACTGTTGAATAATAGTAGAGTGTTAAAGAGTATTAAGGTTGTTTATTTAGATTTATTTCTGGAAGACATTGCGTTAAAGTTTCCTTATTTGCATCTATGTACTATTGATACATTATCAATTTTATTTGCCTAGAAGACAGAGGGTAGTAGATGCTACAAGCAATTTAAGATCATCTGAGCATTTAAGCTAATTGGTGCAAAACGTAATATCATGATGCTACTGATAAAATAAAAGCTCACTGTTGTATTATGTGAGTAGTTTAATATATTCAATAAGCAGCCATAGCTTTAAGCAGTTATTTAAATTATGTATGACTTATATGTCATAGAACGTGTTTATTTCACATAGTGGGCAACATTCTACATTATTTTATTAGCCGATATTTTAATGTAATAATAATCATTCTAATATAAAGGCTCGTTGTTGTTATCATTGAAATATTTATCATTTAACTAATTGAGTCATAAATATAATATAAATAACTAGTTATTTTGTTCTATATTGCAATACTTCAATTTAAATTTAGATTTATAATTCCCTGTCTGATTGATCAAATTTTCCTACTCCTAAATTGTTTTTAAATGATGAAATATTTGGGACTTTTTATATTATGCCTTTTACACAAAAGTACGTAAAAATATAGAAGTTGAAATTTAACGATATTTTTCATAAACGTTCATTTCTATTAAATATAAATTCTTTATGAAGTTGAAATTCAAAATTTAGCAATGTATTGTTATAAAAAATAGTGACGTTTACAAAATTAAAAAAAAGTATCTTAGATTCTTCATATTTTTTTCGAATAAAGTGTTAAACAATAAAATATATATTTAATATTTTTTTACAATGTGAGAATTTAGGTATGATACATTTATTACTAAGCAAACAAATGTGGATTCATTATAGGGGTTATAGTAAAAATATCTTTATGAGAGAGAGAGAGCAATAATTACTTTATTTTATTTTGGTTTGATGCACAATAGAGGAGAAATTTATTATAATAAGTAACACCAGTCTTTCGTCAATACTTCTTTATCTGTATTATATAAATTCATAAATTTTTAAGTCTTCATTGAAACTCATACGGAGTTTTATAAGTAGATGCTTGATGACATCATATACTTTACCTAAATTAAGTTCCCTTGCACACTAAACATATGAGAAAATTCCAGAAAAAAATCAAATTTATAATTAATGCATATTTATAAGATATATATATATATATATATATATATATATATATATATCATATATATATATATATATATATATATATATATATATATATATATATATATATATATATGTATATATATATATATAAATATTCAGATTCTTCAAATTTTATGAATTATCGAGGGTTTCTAAGCTTTTTAAGTAAGAATAAATTGAAATTTCTTAATACTTCAAGCAGATAACAAAAGTATTAGATAACTCCACATTCTAAATCAATCATTAGTTTTCATAGGAGGGCTAGGATATCATAAGACATTTTAATAGGAATCATTATTAAACTTCATAATTGCATTTATCTGTAAAACATCATAGATAGTTTTGTAGTTTTAAGCTGGTAAAACAAAATCATTTAATAGTTAATGTAAGACTTATGAGACATTAGTACTATTAATTTCTTCATATTTTTACCATAAGCCATTAAATAATTCTTTCTTGCTTTTTATTGTTGGATTGGTCTTTCTTTTTACCTAAATATAATTTTTTTCGTTACAAAAAAGAAATGATATATGATGTTAAATATTTCTTTAAAATGTGAGCACTGAATTTTGTTTATTTGAGAAATATTACAAATTCTATGCGGCCTAGGCAAACATTTAATTTTCCGCTCATTTTTCTAATTTATTTGTCCACTTCTTATTTAATATAATGAGTTTAAGTATTTTCATAAAAAAAAATATTATGACTTATATAAAATCATCTAGAAGAATATCGTTGAATTTTTACTCTATAAAACCACATCAAAAATATAAAAACTCATTTAAAATTACTAGGTAGAAAAACTAAATTATTTCACCGCAAAAAAATACAAAGCAAACTACAATGACAATTTTCATTTAAAAAAATTACCATTCAAAACAACTTCCAAGTCCTTTTTAGTCTCACATCATAGTGCCAAACCATGCATTCCTCGCCAAATTTAGATTTAAAAAACCTTATCTATGGGTAGAATGGATAAAACCAACAATCCCCTAATGACGATAGGCGGATTTTGAACGTGAACAACAGTTGCTCACCCCCTTTGCCGCAACCTCCCTCCCCTTAACTTTTCCACCTCAAATACGGACAGACAGACAATTAGGGCATCATCGCCTCCTACTATCTCCATCTTGCCTTTTACTTAATTTTTTATATATCTCTTAGCATCACCATTAAGGAAGTACAATCACTAATAGTCTAAAGAAGATAGGAATTTTCCTTCGTGACGGTCACCCCACCATCCCTTACCACCTCTTATAATAAACACTAACTTTCGTTGTTTGTATTTTTCTTGCTGTGTTTTGTTAATTCTCCGCTTCATTTTCTCTTGCCGCGTTAAAGTTGGAGCCTGTGTTATACGCGATAACGATTATTATTTCTTTCTGTTTTTTTTTAATGCTTTGCTCATTTTTTTCCTAGAGAGTAAAAATAGTTCGTGCTAATTTTTACCTTGAAAGATCCCTTATCTTGGATTGTTTTTTTCTTTTGGCCTTTACTTTTGTCTTCAGGAGACTGAAATTTTGCATTCAAGAAATGAATATATGCAGTTCTTAAAAGAGAATTATTAAATCCTAGGGACTGTATATTAAACTATAAAAAGATGTTCATTAAATATTTGATTAATAGATTTATGATAAGAATGGAACGAAAATTAATGGATCAAATGTGATTAATGAAAGTGATAAATTAATAACTAAAATGAATATTTGTGGATGTGGTTCCAAGAGAATATATTCTATGCAAATTTACTTATTTTTATTGGATAATAATACGTTCTAGTTCATATACTCACTGTACTAATTTCTGATGTTAATGTTTTATACTAAGTCACTTTATTTAAATTGAATTACAATTTATACTACGTTGTGGATTACAATATTATTGTGTTTTAACTTAATTAAAACTATTAACTATTTAGTTTTTATTTTCTGGATTTATCTTATTATACGATACTCTTAACTTCATAATAAAATAAAATAAGTGCTTATCTTTTCAGGGCTTATATTTTTTCGAATACTTGACGAATAATGAAACGAACTACACTAATTTAAGCCAAAGATCTATTCAAATTGCAACCTGAATGACTGAATTTAAGGTAAATATTTTAATTATTTATACTGAAATTCTCTCAAGATCAGTTAAGGACATTCTTTATTATTAAAGAATATAGCTAAATTACATTATTCTTTCTTTTAATTAGACAGTCATTTGTCTCATTAAAGTTTTGGTACAAATTTGAAGTTAAGAAGCAAAAATTTTCCTGTTGATTTTTGCAAATATATGAAAGAACACTATTAAAATTAAGTTGTAAAGATAAAAACATAATGTGTGAAAAACGAATTAAAACTCATTTTTAGACAGAAACTTCATATTCTTATGTGATACAAAAATAAACAAAATAATAAGTAAATAATAAAAATAAATAACAACATTAACTGTTGCATCTGCTAAAAAAATACATTTTATGACAGTTATCAGTAAAGTATTAAAAATAATAACTAATATTTTCTTGATAATATTTTATTTGGTAAAAAATCATGCAAAGAAAAACGCGTTTATAAAGCAAATTTTTATGAATAGAAGCTTCCATCATAGCATTAAATTACTTTAAATTGTGGTATTTTTGCACAAATAATGGATTTTAAAATTAATCTTGTCCAATAATTTAAATCCAGAGTTTCGTTAGTTATCGTTAGAATCTAATAACTCTAAGTTATCGTTAGAATATGGATAGCGAAAAACTGTTTTCTGACCAGATAATTACGTATCATTAAAATTTTGTTGCAATTAACAAAACTGTAAAAATAAATATGATACTCTATTTTCAAGTCATTAATCTGTCTTAATTCGGATAAAGTATTAAAAAATGAGAATCACTTATAAATTGCAATCAAATATTTTTTAACATTGAAAAAGCATGTATTGAAATTTGGTACCAGATTTTAAGGATTACAACTGTATTGCAACATATATTCAACAGATTACTGTTTTATTCAATCCAAATTTGAGATGCAAGATTACTATGGATATAATTTTCGTTAAAATATAAATATTATTTATTTAGCCTATAACACATGACTCTGTATAAAACTTTTTCTTAATGAAATTTTCAGTAATTTTATTTATTTTTATGTATGGTTCTTATTGATTAAGAAAAAGTAATATAATTTAAAATCTGAATATTTAAAAATTCAGATATTAAATTATTACTAACTGTAATTAATTATGTTAAAGTAATTAATATTATATGTTCTTTCTGATAAATATTTTAGACATATCTTTTCAGAATTTTGAAATTTTAAAATTATTAAACATTTTGGTACCTTAAAACCAATTGCATTTAAGGGCAAATAGTTTTTTATAATTGCAAAGAAAAATATCGAACACTTCATAAAAATTATTTTTATTTAACTTTTCTAAATTATAATTTGCTGAATCTGCATTTGTTTCCTTTGTACTGATCGAAATTAAAACTTTCATATTTGCAATTTGTTGCTTATTCATTCTTACATATTATGTTAAATTAAGGTTCACTATGTTAGATTCTGCTTAAGTTTGAATTTCTAATAAATATAAATTATATTTCACCTTGTTTCTTCTCTAATTCACCAGAATTATTATTTATATTTATATATTATATGCTTGTTGGGGGGGAAAATAATAAAAGTTAACTGTAGTTTGAAATGTTTTTATTCGTGAAACATAAGATTAATAACAGAAAAAATTTACTCTTTAATTTTTCTCATATTTAAATCGAGCAAATATATTGATAAAAAGCGATGTTTTAAAAATATCACAACTACACTCTAAAATAAAAAGCACTCAAATGTATTAAAATGAGTAGAGATTTACACTCTTTCGATTTTTTACTTTAATATTTAAAATATAAGTATTCCCACTATAACAATCTTAATCTAAATACTTCTTTTAGGCCTGAAATTTATTTTAATCCATGGATATTAAAGGCGCAATCTCGGTTCATTTCCAGGAAGGATCCAGAAAAAAATCTTAATTTCACCCATTTCCGAGTCTTTATAAATTACATCTCATTAGTTTTCTTAATGTCTTGGCTTCTTCGAAGTCTTAATGGTTATATCTTGGCGTGAAATATTGCAGCCAAATAGTTTTTTAAGCATTTCTTAGGGATACTATACCCCCAGGAGTGAAAATATAAACCTTTAACTTGAAAACATGTTTCTTGACTAAGCTTGAATTGGCAGCCAAATGAAGGAGAAGCTTTTAATATGTATTTTTTACTCGTTTCCACCAAGAAATAAAAAATATTAGTAATAGCAAGTCATACTGTTTATAATAAAGTCATAAAATAATCGTAACTCTAAACTTAGCGAAGGCGACGTAAGCTATAAACGTAATAGACGACGGGTAGTAAAAAATAAATGCTTACAAACTTAAAAAACATAAAAAGCAAAAAAAAAAAGTCTCCCCTAGTTCCATGATTGGTTCATTTAGCGAGCGAGACTTTTCTGGTCATTAAATACTCGAAGGGTAAAAATTGAGTTTAGAAAGATGATGGCATCTGACTATTAGAAGCAAGTTTCCTTACTTTTAAACATGGCGACAAAATAATCACAGCAAGAAAGTGATATATTCTGTCTAGAAAATGTATATAGGAAGAATTTTTTTTAAACTGCCTTAATGAGATGAGTCAGGAATTTAATTTGTTTCTAAAATAGAGCTTTTGGGCAATTGGATAGAAATCATTCCTCACAAGCCTTCTCGCCTGCTGGTGGTTTTTATTTAATTGGTTGGAAATTCGTGGCTCACCCAAATTAAAAATGGCTACTAACGATGTCTTATTTATTCACTCATTAAGCAGCCAACGAATCCTGAACGAGCAATTTATCTTGACGTCACGTTGCTCGCGATTGGGATAAGGGTGTACAGGAATAAATTAAAACATCCATTCAAAGCGCCGTTTCCTGGAAAGAGCTCTTTTAATTTATGTCCACCAGGAGAGAGAGAGGTGTTAACCCCTTTTTTGTGACACATGATGCGGGGACCGAGATTATGCTAATCAGAAGAATCTATCGATGTGTTAAATTGAGTAATAGAAAACAGCGGGACACAGAAAGTAATTTTGGATATTCAAGTGAATTTAAATTTAAAAAAGAAGGAAAATCAAGTTTGATTTCAATTTAGTGATGGAAAAACAAACATAATTATTAACACGAAGCGTAAACTACGGGTATTATATCACTTGTAATTTATTATAGGATAAATATTAGTGTAGCATGAGCGCATAGATGCCGAATCAGATAAATAGATATGCATCATATATTTATTTACAAGGTGATATTATGTAATAAAAAACAAAAAGCATTAATTTTATTCCGTTTTCTAAAATAATTCATTTTAGAAATTCAAATGTCGAAATAAAATGTTTTCTTTTTTCTTCTTAATTTTATCTTATTAATAAAAATAAAATAAAAATTTTAAATAGCTGATTTAGTAAGATATATATATATAAATTATTTTTCACTATTATTTAATTTTTTACTATTCAAAATTAGTTTCAAATTATTTTATTTTATTGCATAACACATACATATGTTAATCTTTAAATCCATATGTATCTTAAAATCATATACTGCACTTAAAGCAAAATTATTACTAAACCTTTAGAAATTTAAATAAATATTGAGTTTAAATATCAATGACTCACAAAACTTGACGCAAAATATCTTGATAAACAATGATCGTATAAATAATAAAACTTTGAAATAAAAGCTCTAATAAAAATTAAGTTTAAATTTAAATTTTTAAACGATAAGTATGCAGTAATTATGAATAGTATTGCAGCTCGTCAGTTGTTTTTGTCGTGGGCCAGCTAGACTGGCATTGTGGGGTGCACTGCTTCACTTTTCCAACTGAACCATATTTAGGTGTGGAGTCCGACTTCCTCAGTACACACATGCCATAGGTACCCATTTATAGAGTAGGCAATCATTCCCAACCCATTTATACAAATAAAGGACAAAAACAGGAGAGAAAGAGAGAGAAAGAACATTCATGCCAAAACCGGGATTTGAACCCAGGACCTCCTTATCCACAGTCAGGTACGCTGGCCACTAGACATGTTGGGCGGCAGCTTGTACAGTAAGGGTACAAAATGAATTAATGAAATTTGCATTCGATCAACGATGAGTATTTTTTGGGCAAATATGTGCATAAATCTAGCCACAATATATGCTTATTTATGCTTCTTTTCCTGTCTCACGCAATATTTTAATCATTCTTTCTGTGTGTTGCTTCTACAATAATCATTTGCATCTTTTTCTCAAGTAATAGGAATGCTTGCAACGTTCAAAAAACAAATGGAATTAAATGGCGTGTTTTTTATTGTCAACTTCGTTCCATTTTGTACTTTTATATACAGTTTGAATACGCTTATTCCTTTTTTAGACAAACAATGTAAGTTTCAAATAATAATGCACTTCAGTTCAATGCTTTTCTGTTAGTAGACACCAAGATATTTTAAAGTTAGTTTTCGGCATATTTCTGACATCAGTGCAAGTTTTCATCAAAGATAAATGCTGTTGATTCATAAAACATTATAAATTATGAAATGTGGCTTCAGTAAATATAATAATTCTACTACTTTATAAATTAATTTAATGTTGCTAAATTTCTAACTCAGTAAAATTGGTAAAAATAATTCAAAATAAAAAGAAATCAGCCAAAAAAAATACTATTAGAGATTGTTAGTTTAGATGATACTAAAATCTAATAAATTTTTGATTCCCTAAAACTGCTTAAAAATATCTCATAACTTTTCTTGAGAAGAAATTATTATACAAATATCCAAATTTTAAATTTGGAGAAACTCTTAAATTCCGAATTTCGAAAATAAATTATTTCACTCCTTAAATTAAACAAAAATAAAATTTTTGTGAAATAATAGAGATTTAATCACATTTCAATTTATGAAGATGCATTTCAAAATAGGGCAATTGACCGTTTTTAATTGTGTATAACTACATCGTAAAATTAAAAATAATACTCATATTAATTCATTATTACCCACTCATGGTGTTTTGCCATTAGATACCTATTTCAAGACCTTGAAATCTCGACCAAGATCTAATCAAAAGTGTACATGAATTTAAAAAAAGACCGTAATCTCGCCCTTAATGAAGCAATTGTTTTTGTTATTGTGTTGAGATTTAACTAAGAGTCACTGTCATTTGAAACAATAATTTCTTTGATGTATTGGAATTAAAATTATGAAGTAGTATTTTGTGAAAGAGAGTTTATCTGTTTGTTATGATTAGACTATTAGAAACGCGGCACAGTCAAAAACGTATTTATTTGGTTTAAGAATTTAAAATAAAAAAATTATTTCTAAACGCAAAAAATAAAACAGTGTTGTAAAACAAATTTTGCGCAGCATTTTATGAGTATCTCATAAATATTTTATTTCTAAGAAAATTGAATCTGTAAAACCCAGGTATATGATTGTTTGTTTTAGTATAGCATTTAGCTATTCAATATCAATATTTCTAATTCATGAGTAACAGAATTAAATAGTATGCAATCCTATAAAATAATTGTAATGTAATTTTGTTTTATTTTTAAAATCTGAATTACTACATATATATGAAAAATCAATTCATATACTTTGTTATGTTCAGCTATACATTCTTTTTTTAATATTAATTTTAAAATTGTTATTATAATAAATTATCAAAAGTTTAGTAAAACAGGCTGAAATATAGAAATGCAGCATTTGGAAATGTGGTTGAAACAATTAATTCAATTACTACAGAATTTTTTTGATAAAAATTCTTAGCTTGGGAATTTAAATACGAAATTTAAAATATTTAGTATCGATTAAGCATCTGTTGATTTAGATAACCTATGTATTCACAAAATCTTTTTTTAATAAAATTAGATAATTATATAAAAGAAATTATTTTTTTTATATATTGAATTATTCCATAAATAAAAAGAGTTATCAAAAGAATGAAAACAAATGTAAATTGTTTCCAGATGGGAAAAATAAATAATGTTTTAATAAAAGTTTATTTTCTAAAGAAATATATAAATAAAATGCAACATATTTTTTTTTCAAAATAATATAGATTATATTTTATATGATAGTTGGAAATTTTGAAAAATACGAAATAAATTATTAATAATAATTGTATATATATGTATATATATATATATATATATAAAGAAGCCAAAGAAGAAAAAGGTTCTAAGTTCTTATAACGAATCACTAAACTCTTTAAGAAATATAAAAAATACACTTATTTTATAGTGGAACTATATATTTTATAGCAACTACCTATTTCTTTTATGGCAAAAAAGCATTTATTTTATCGAAAAAAACTAACATTTTATGGCTGCAAACTATACATTTAACAGTAAAAGAAGTACTTACTTTACAACATTTAACTATATTTTTTACCTAAATCCTTTTATGTGAAAGCAAACATTAACTGTATCTAAAAGCTACATAAATGCAGAAACTAAGATAGCTAATAAAACTAAACGATTTTCAAATAACATGAACATATTGTATAGGAATTGATCGAACCACTAGTGACAATGGATAATGTGAAACATATTATCAAATATTAATATTTTTAAAAATCAAGCATTTTAATCTAAATAACCTGAAAACTTTATATTTAATTATAGAGAAATGAAATAGTGAATTCAATGAAGCTATTATATACGAAGATTTTATTTTAATTTAATAAAAACAAAGATTTATAATGAAATAGTACCCATTAAAATCATAACATTGAACTTTGGTCTATAAATAAATATTTGAGAGAAATTTTATATTAAATCAATTAAATTAAAATTTAACTTCCATCTATTAATGAAACTTATATAAATTATTAAGTTTTATCTCCACAAAATGTTTGGTGAGAAACTTAATATCTTCATTATTCTAATCAAAAATTTGATGGTAAAATAAATATAATGCTACTTTAATTTTTTTAAATTTTTAGTTGTTATTTGGCTTCTGGGGTGATAAAGTGATTTTTGGAGTATTTTGCTTATGTATTTCAAATCAGCTTGAAAATTCTCCTAAATATGTAGATCGTTTTATAAAGTTAAGGGAAGTGCAATAATCTATCATAACTTCACTCATTTTCTTAAAAAGGAATGAAAATTAATGAAAATAAAAAGTATTTTTCAAATGTAAAATTTAATTTTAAATCAACATGCTTTATTTGACATGTTATTTTGAAAAGATATGAGCAAATAGTTTTCATTTTAAGTAATGAAAATGAATTATATATTTATATCACGAAAACTTTTATTCGAAACTTAATTTTAATTCCATGAAATGCTGTATAATTCAAAAGTTTCATAAAACAGTTCTTTTTTTAGATAGTGTGAGCCCTAATTTAACAAATTCAAAATATTTTATAATTAATATTAGTTAGATTATACATTATGTTTTAAAACAGAAAATTAAAAAATAGATTGAAACTTGAAATGTCTATTTTGCTTTAGTAACATTACATTAATAAATTAAAATTTCCTGGTTGCTATCAATTTGACTTAAGGTATTTCAAAATTATGTTCGTAATTATTATTTGAATATATTTTTAGAAAAGTTGTATGATAAAAGTTCTTTTTTTACAAAACTTGCATGTTTTTAACTTTATTGATAAAATAATTAAAATCATTTTTTTTAAAAATACGTGCTTGATTAGACTAATTATTAAAAACTAAAAATGAAAATTAATGCCATTTTTAATTTTTAACGCACATTTTAAACATTCAGTTTAAATATTTCAATAAATCTCAATGTCATTTTATGACAGGCTAAATTTTACTTTAAATCCAACATCGCCAATACTTGGTGATTCTTTTCCCAGATTCCACGCACTGACATAATTTAATCATCTAGTGGTATACCCCAAAGGAGTTTATATTTCATATCTGTCATAATCAATGCAACAGCTTCTCACAAAAAAAGCATTCAATATCGTCAAGTACCTACACAACATTAAAAACAGACAGAAGTCAGGAATTTATAATAAAAAGATCTGATATTCGTCTTCACTATTGAATATTTTAAAAGCCCAGAAAGTGGTATCAGATCGAAATGACAAGGGAAAGCACTCAGGGCAGATCATTAGTTTTCATAAAGGAGCTTGATTACTCGGAAAACACTTTAATTGGAGCTCAAAAGAAAAATAATAAAAAGTAACGCGCGTTGTCCATTCCGGCCTCTTTTTCTTTCTTAGAAAGAGACAGTAAGAAACAGGAAAGAGAGAGAAAAGTATTCTTTCATTAATTTAGTGGATATTAGCAGAAGGTGGCAAGAAATGAAAAAAATAGAATGCTAGTTTTTCTATCTCACGTTCGTATATGCACCTTTTTTACTTCTTCGCTATATTCTCCTAAATTATTTTCCCTGACACTCACTTCATATTAATTTCAGCGCTCCCCGTATTTATTTTTTTTTTTGAGAAATTAATATAAATGCCGTCGTCGCATTCTCCCCCACCCTCTCTCTCACCTGTAGTGAGAATTTGTAATTGAAATGGAAACGGGAAAACATAAAGGACTGTTCTAAAGCTAGAAAATGAAAATGAATTTTATAAAAAAACAATTTTTTTTAGTTTTAGATGTAATATCATTGGAAATATATTTCGTATTGTAATGTGTTAAAAAATGAATTAAGTCTTAAAAGAAATTCGTCATTTAACTTTTATTTTTGGTGCTATATTTGCTCTCAATATTATATTGCTATTTTACTAACAAAATTTTTAAACATAATTAATACCAAAATAAATAAAGTTTGTTTAAACTTCAATGAGTTCAACAAATTTGAAAAATAAAAATATATAAATAATATTTTCCCTCAAAGTAGGAAGACGTGTTAAAATGAATAGCCCGACTCATTCTATTTTTATATATTTATGTACCTGCTCCCAAAAATATTCAGAAAAATAATAACCTGTATTATTTATTATCTTTATTCTCAATTACTGAATAAAATCGCATCTTATTAGAAACAAATAAAAATTACTTTTTTCTAATAAAGAAGTAAGTTCTCAGAGAAGCAGTTTTAATTACATAAAAATTTCTTACTTTTGTAAAAATATATTTCCTCGTAAAGAACTGAATATTTTCTCAATATGTATTCTGAATTTAATTTTTGTGATTTCTTCTTTACGATTATTCTTTTCAAAGATATCTTTTAGATAATGTTAATTCCTTTTACCATTTTCTTTTTTCTTGTTTAAAAAACAAAAATTTTCTATACTATATATTACGGTATTTTAGTATATAAATATGTGTATAGTTATAATATTTATTTATAAATATGCTCCTTCTATAAATACACTTTCTTTATTGCCTCATTTGCTTAAGTTTGTCACTTAATAAAAGGATTATTTAAAGGAATGTCTGACCTCTTATTTACGAAATAAAATTAAAACAGTAAATGCCTTGTAAATTATCACTGCAAAAATCTTTAGCCTAACTAATAACGTTGGATTGGTTGGATATTCTAACTATTTCTATATGAATGCTAATTTCATTAGAATCTGCTGTACACATGTATATATTCCAAACTATTTCAAGCAAGTACAGCCAAAACTTATAGTGACCTAGTGGCAGGACCCTGTTTTTTTTAAAATAAAGTTCGGGGGTTCAAACCAAACACATTTATAGAACAATGAAAGATGGGTACTGTGTTTCTGCATAAGGCTCTGTCGGAATGGGTACTTAATGTTTTCCAGATTCCTTCCTTGAGACGAAGAATACAATCCATTAACTATCAACAGTTCTCTCTGAAAGTTATAATGCGTAATGGATATTAAAAAGTCTTTTCAATAGCCTTTTCTCCATTAGATTGTCCCTCACGCGTTGTCAAAACATTCGCGCGCAAGAGAATCAAACTTAAGAGTTTTTTAATTGAATGTAAGAGAGCTAACTGCTTAGGAGAAAGTTTAGCAACAAAGGATTTAACTATTTTGCTAGCTAATATTTTCATAGTATGTCAAAAATGTGGAAGATATTTCACTATAAAAATCCCTGAATACTAAATTACAATCAAAAATATAAAATAATGAAAAAATTATTTAAGTGAACATATGAGGAAAAATTAATTAAGAATTATGAAACTTAATGATAATAAATACCAATATCAGGAATAAAAAAACTGCAGTACACAAGTTGTGAATATTTCCAGCTCACCAACACACAAAATATTTCAAATTCCACTTCTTATTTATCATTGCATTTTCCAGTTTGAAACAAATAGTAGAAAATATTGTAATATATGTAAATAAAATATTATGTAAATAATGCAAACAAAATATTCATATTCAAAAATTCAGTGAAGATATATGTTATAAAATCACTGTTAAAATAAAAATTATTGATGTTTGTTTTATTTATTTCGTTTTAAATTATTTTTATCCTTATTAAATTTTAACCTAGAGTTCTATTTCAACCCGCAATTAAAAAATAGTAATTGTCAAAAAAATAATATTACACAAACAAGTATGAAAATAACAAATTTTTCAGCTATTTAAGTAAAATTTATAAAAATTATGTTTAACACTTTAAATAGATAATGCAAAAATATTTTACATTTTCTAAAATTTAAAAATTATTAACATCGAAGAGTATGTTGAATTCAATATCAAGGCTTTATATTTTAGTTAAATAAATTCTAAATCTTCTTATACATTCAAGAAAACTTAAGAATATCCTTTAATGAGTTTTACAAAACTACACGATTAAGATTACACTTTTCATTTCAATATTATAAAAATCTAACAAGACTTCAAATATATATAAGCTATTCCATTTTTCTATTCATAATCTCTCATTTAAATCATTATCTTAACATTACCAGAATCCTAGAGGTTTAAGAGCTTTTTATTTCAAATTCAAATGAAATATCTGATTGAAAATAAATTTTAAGAAGGGATTAAAAAGCTCTTATTGTCTAGAAACTTCCCTATTTCTTACTTTTGAAAACGGACATGAAAATTTTATTGCAAAATACAGATTCGAACCCTTAATCTACGGAAAATCTTAATAAATTATAAAATTTATTTAATCAAGAACATATGTGCAATGTAAGCAAAGAGGATTATAAATTGAATTAAAAAAAGAAGTTTCAAAGTAGAAATAAATCTTTTTACAAAATTGTTTCTTTCGCATAAAAAATCCTATTTTTGTAAAAAAAAATGCATTAGTAAAATATTTTTTTAGTGTAAGAGCATAAAACAAAATTTTTACTATAGAAATGGTATCTTTTTTAATATTGCAGGTAGCAGGTGCTGATGAACTTAAAGATATTATTAAAAACATATAAATAATTTCTATATTGTCTGTTCTTTTACTTTATCAGACAAACAAATATATAGACGCCGTCCCCTACACACACACACACACACACACACACACACACACATATATATATATATATATATATATATATATATATATATATATATATATATATATAAGTCCTGAAAATTTATATAATATTTAAATATTTCTATAAAATGCATACGTATAATTCAACAGATGACCCTTTTTCAATATTTTATGATCATAAAAGTTCCTATCAGTTAGATTTTTTCCTAAAAAAATAAAATACTTACTTTGATGGTTTCTATTTGCATTTACATTTGTCGTAATTCTCCTTCAAAATTTGTTTGAATTAATAGATAAGTATTGTAAAGTAAACACACACACACAGGGAAAATGTAAACTGTAAATTTTAATATTATAATTTATTTTCATTGTTGTGTTGCCGGTTTGATTTTATTCTTAAATAAAGACTAATAGAAATTATTTCAGATTATTTTTAGATTTATAATTTTACCATTGCATTTTCCTATAACTATGGAAATATTTGTGTTGAAAAGAACCTTTTTCATATGATTTTCATGTCACATTCATCAAGTTGATATTTAAATATTTTTAAATTTAAATTCCTTTATTTTTAACAAATCAGGAACATATGCATTTTTAAACGTTAATGAAATATATAGAACTTGAAATTAACTTCTGAACTTGTGGATTTGTTATGGTAAATTTCTGTATGAAATAATAAATCATATAGTTTCCTTGTGTGATAATTATTCTTAATGCAAATTTCATCTTTTAGTTGAGTATAAAAAGCAACCTCAATTTGCAATGCAGTGGTTTGTTAGATAATACCTTTCAGAAAAACTAGCTGAAAATTGAGAATTTTATTAAGTATATAATAGAAAATTCTGGAAAAATTATTTATTAGTATTAATTTTATACTTTCTTGAAATTAAAATTACGATTGTATTGTCCTTTGCCCATGAATGGTAGTTTACAAACTTCTCTTATCTTGTGATATTAAAAATGAATAACAGATATTACTGAAATTAAACAGTCAAATATTTGTAAACTAGATAATTTAATGTTTTATAAATTACATTAATTACAAACAACTATATACTTTGAATTAATTGATGCTCTATAAAACATTTTGCTTAATATTTGTCATATATTAAGCAATGACTATTTAATATTCATCATAAATTAATCCAAAAAACGTTAAGATTTTAGATATCAAATGGGTTATATTCTCACTCACACATATGTGAATCTATATGTATGAACTAAATACTTGAAAGTATATTTAAAATATGTTTAAATTAAGTTTTTGTCACCACAAAATGGGCATCTTTAAAAAGATATTTCATCACTAAATTATTTTTCATTTTCTTGTACTGAATAAACATTATTTCATTTTTTCACTAAATATTGTCAACGAAATATTTACAAAAAAATGTATTATACTTTTCTCATTACATATAAAAGTACTCTCCAAATGAAATTCTCAAAATATTTTAAAATTCACTAAACTCAGTAAAGTTATTATACATTATAGAATGTTCAAGATTTATCAGTTTGTGGAGAAAAAGTCATCATCAAGTTCACCAAAATATAAAATTTAGCAAAGACAATCAAAAAGCATTTCTAAAAGTATTGCATAGAAAGAATTATTAATTATATTTTGCAAAGGCATTTTCTCGAGTAAATGTTTGCTTTATTTATTTTAATTCCTTTTTCAGAAATAGGCTAAAAACTGGCTACAGCACAAATATTAATTCTATATTGAAAAGTAATCAATTTAAGCATTTGTTTTCCTTTTAATATTGTAGAAACTTTCTTATAATTCATTTCAACTGAATAATATAATTAAGTGATTGAATAACCCACACAATCATTATTATAAAATTGTTCTGTGTACTATTAAACTTACGTATTGTGTTTCCAAATATTTTTTCAAAAACTTTTCTGCTGAATTTCATATAATTACTTCATTCAGATAATACATAATTATTCTTTTCAAGGTTATATTTCACCGCCTCTTATACATCATGCAGTAATATATGCTTTTATCTGTGTGTGTGACACATTAAATTAAGTCAAACATGCGAGGCCCAAACAAGCTCCCACCATTCTCCATTAACTGTTTCATGCCCTTGTCCACCCTTCAAGCGCCTTTCGATTGGAAAATTTTCTGCTAATTGAAGAGTTCGCGTGTTGTATAACGCTCCAAACAAGGTGCCCAGTAAAGGAGAGCTAATAGTTTTCTTAACTGAAAAAACACAATGGCAAGAATCAGTTAGCAGATCTGTGCATTGGTTTTTCTTTAACGTCTGAGAACGACTGCCAGCGTCTCTCTTAGTCTTCAGAGTGTTAATTTCGGCTCGCGTGATGAACAAATCCATTAAGAGAGAGTCCTCCCCCTTGCATGTGCAATGAACATATCCGTGTGCAGTGGGAAACGAAATATCTCGGAGGAAATTGTTGCTTTTGAGAAGGATATCAATTAGTAGAAAGAAAATTAGAAAAGAAATTTCTCCTCGGTCAGAACTGAATGAGAAAACAATATCTCTAATGTTTCGACACTCAATATGTAATATTAAAAGACAATTAGTTTAAACTGAACTATTTCTAAAAATATCGCACTGTTTTTCTGAAACTATACATTGTCACAAATTCATTGTTTTTATAATAGTTATAATTTTTATTTAAAAATATTTTACATGAACATTCATTTTCCAAAACTGTTTTTAATTGTTGATGCTTCGAATTCAAGGATTTTATAATATTCTTGTTAACTGTTTATCTTTCATTAGATCTTATAATAATATTTAAAATATTAAGCTTTTAAGATTTATTTGAACTTAAATAGTTGATGGCAAAATTTTTCCAATAGAAAATTATTTCGCAGTTTATAGTTTATAGTCGCAGTTATAGAAAATTATTTCGCAGTTTATAGTCTAACTGAAAATAAATTAAACTCATATATTTTTACGGTTCATTTTGCATGTATAATTAAGTATGTTTTCAATATAAAAACTAAATATAAAAATCAAAACTTAAAAAGAGAAAAAAACAATTTTTTATGAGAATATCGAAATAGGATTGTGCCATTTAAAATATAAATATTTTATACTTCTACCAATCATACACAAATGACACTTTTAAAAGGAGGAATATAACCACACACTTCCTTCTTGGAGTAAGAAATGTTCCGGAACAGAATATTACATCCATTAAATTAATTACATCGCGACAAAAGCAACATCCCAGGAGGCTCAAATCAAATCAGCGGTATATGGTTCAAATTTGTATCAAATTAATCAAATTAGTTAAAAACCCAGTAATCAAAGTTTTGAAAATGAAACATTGCTTTCAATTTAAATAACTTAAAATCAACATTCTCTAATAAATTTCATTACATTCTGTGTGTATTCATATTTCAACTCAACGAATTAAAATACAAGGGATAAACAGAATATTGATTTTATGTATACGGATTACAGTTAAGTAAAAATTCACTTATATTTCAAGTTATATAAGCTACAAATTAATGCAAAGGTAGGAAATTATTCCTTTCTACAATTAAAAATTTTCTAACATCATATACTGTATGGATATCTTTATGTATGAGAAAATGCTTTGATTGATTAGAATTTAGTTTAAATCATGGTAAAATCTAATATACATTGTCTGCATTTTATTCAAACTATAAAAGATTTTGTGGGGAACATAAACACTTAGACTAGTTTGCTGAAAATGTTCTTAAACACTCTCTCATTTTTATATTTCTCAGGTGGAAACAAAAAACTTATGAATCAAATAATGCTGTTTCATCGAAGACAATGGTTTTAATTGTTTTGTGATTACACTAATTAAATATATGTATTTTGTTAGCTTTTATTTTAATTCTTCAGTTCTTATACCTTTATTAAATTCATTTTTTCACGTTTATCACCAGAAATCAAGAAAAAAGAATAAACTCTCTATTATGTTATAATTAAATGAAATGAAGTAATTCTATCATGAAATATGCAACTGAGATTATGATTAATATAATTTAAATTATTCTAATACTATCATCACTGTACTTTATCTTCCACATTTCATTACAAAGAAAAACTGCCTAAGTTTATAGCATAGTTAAACATAGAAATTTAATATTAATGCTTTGATTACAGTGATTCATTTTGTAGGAGAATAATGCTTAAGTAAAAACATTTCTTACATTTAGTAAAACTTTTTTTATAATACCATATTTGAATTTATAAAGTTCAGAATTCATGAATTATTTCAAACTAGTCTATTGAAGAAGGCAAAAGTATTCCTACTTGCAGATCACTTCACAATTGGTCCTTGTTTTATACATTCGATATGTTAATTTTTTCTTGCTTTCATAGCATTAAATAATATGTTGGTGAAAGAAGTAATGGGGGGGGTGCTAGATTAAAAAATAAATATCTTAATTGTTTCATAATAGTGATGAATTACATAAAATACGCCAACTACTGCATAATGATATAATACAAATTTATGTAATACTTAAGAGTTAAAATTTCGGTGATATAACAAAATAAAAATTAGTGAACAGTTAGAAATAGTAAATGTCAATAAAATGTGTAATTATAAACTTGCAGTTCTGCAACCACGAAGAAATTGAGAAATAAGGTTTTCAATTTAAAAAAGTATCTTATAATTCTTAAGTAATATTTCTTAAAAGCAAAAGAATATACATCTCGAATTACATTACATATCAATCTCAATCAAATGAAATTTATATATCATAAATATTTTATGTTGTTTAATTCTAGATTGTAGTAAAATTTTGGAGTATAGACCCTGCGTACTTAGTTGAAATCTGGAAACTTCTACTACACTCGTGTGCATAAATTAAAGATAATGCAAGTTCAGGCAAAAAAAGATACAAGCAAAACAAATGTGACTTATTTGTAAAGTCTATTTATTAAACAAAAGGTAAAGACCAAAAAATAGGCTATATGTTTGACATCAATAATAAAAATTGCGATTTTTACTCCCTGGAAAAAATTTTAAAAAAGAACCCATTTACAAAAACCAATATAACATGGTTGGTATGATGGTTAATGCATAGTATGGCCCCACAGACAATGGAATAGAGACCGTACAACGCCTAGGCATGGTGAGTATCAAATTATCGATCTGATCTTGGAGAATATTATACCACTCATCAAGCAATGTTTTTCGAAGTTTCAATAGACATGTGAGAGGGGGTTGACTTACTGCAATTTGGAGGGTGTTGATGGGCTGCAAATCGTCATTCAAGCATGCTCCACACATGCTCTATCGGATTCAAGTCTGGTGAGTATGCTGAGCAGTCAATATGAGTGATATCCTCCGATTAAAAGCATTCATTTACAATGTTTTCATGGTGAGGATGGGCGTTGTCATCCATAAACAAAAATTCTGCACTCGTGGCGCCTCGAAACAACGTACATGTTGTTCCAGAATGACATCCCGATATATGTGGCCTATTATGGTTACCTTCTGAACATGCAGGTTAGTTCTGGAACCCAGAATAATTCCTCCTCAAACGAACAATCTTGCACAACCGTAACGGCGTCGTTCAATGGTGTTCTGTTGGTAGTAACGGGTACCTGGCCCGCTCCATATGAAAGTCTGGCGAGAATCAAACTGAAAGCTAAACCTGGACTCGTCAGAAAACATCACACAAGACCACTGTTGCGGTGTCCACAATGCATGGCTTTCTACTCCAGGCTAACTGCAGTGGACAGTGAGTTGCAATAAGTGGAACACATCTGACAGGCCTACGAGCATATAGACCAATGTGCACTAAGCGTCTGTACACGGTCTGTCTTGAAACTGTCGTACCGCTGAAGAGAGCTAACGAGACAGGTCTGATGCTGTGCTGCGTCTGTTTATTTTTACAGTAACTGCCAAATACCAGCCCTCAATCGACGTTGTAACTCGGGGGAGACCTGTGCAGTAACGTCTACTCACATTACCATCAGCTTGGAACCGTTGCCAAAGCCTGGAGATGAAACTCTGGGTGATTCCAAGTTCCTTGGATACTTCCATCTGGGTACGTCGACATTACAGACAGCCGATAATTATACCATGTAAAATATCATCCAAATGCTTCCTTTGTGCCATAACTATGTCATTATTGCACTGAAAGCCTCTTAAAGTGCTTGTGAACAATTTTACTTCTTTGCAACCATTCCTTATATACCCCTCTCTTACACTCTCATCATTTTGGCGTACTATCGGCAACATCTGGTGGCTTCTTGTAATTTACATATTATTCTTCAAGATGTGTGTAATAATTCTACATGTGAAATTTTCATTTTAGAATTCAATTTCTGTGTGACTCTGTGACCCACAACAACGTCTGGACTTCGCAAATGCATTTTTGTTACGATATGATGCGGATAACGACTGGCCACTTCGCATACTATGGACGGACGAGGCGCATTTCACCTTAAATGGCAGCATTAACACAAAGAATTGTGTGCACTGGGGAGAGATGAATCCTCATGCTGTGGCGCCAGTACCATTATTTGACGCCAAAGTGACTGCGTGGTGCGGCATTACAGCTACATTTGTTCTGGGCCCGTTCTTCTTTGAGGAAACGACCCCGACTGGCCCTGCAACATGTTCTGTAACGGGCCCTCGGTATGCAGCCATGCTGAAAAATTATGTCTTACCGGAGTTGCGTCGGCTGAATGCACTCAATGACATTGTTTGGATGCAAGATGGTGCACCTCCACATATAGCGAGGTCAGTTAAAAGGCTCCTGGATCAGCATTTTGGTGATCGCATCATCTCACGCTATTATCCTTTTCCGTGGCCTGCGCGATCCCCAGATCTGACGCCTATGGATTTCTGGTTTTGGGGCTATCTCAAATCCAAAGTTTATCTGTGCAATCCTCAAACATTGTCGGACTTAAAGGATTCTATACGGCGTGAGATTGGAAACATCCCTCGTGCCATGTTGCGTGCAGCGATATTGTCCACCGTCTCCCGCATGCAATGCGTAATTGCCTGTGATGGCACTCATGTGGAAAATGTTTGAAATTAATAAAGATTTTTTTCTCTATGTGTTCTCATCATTGAGCAGTGTCTTGTCTCTGTCGTATGCATTATTCCTCCGTGCACCTTGAAGAACTGTTTGTATGTGTATAACACGTCGGTTTTCGGACATATCGGTACCGTTTCAACGCTATTTAGGGTTTTCGCATGTGCTGAACATTTTGCGATGGTAAAAAGTAGGCGTTGCCATTCGAAAATTTCGAGTTTCTGTCACTATAACTGTAACCGCGAGGGCCACTGTGTTGCCATTCACAGAATCTCGAGCGCATATCTCAAAAGAACTATATTTGAAGTATCATCTTGATCGGTTAAATAGAATGGACGCTAGAAGTGCAGATGTTGGCAAAGTTTTTTTATAATCACCCTGTATATTTATAGCACATCTTTTCAAATGTAATTGATTTAGTACCACATAAAGCATTGATATAATATTATAAATTCAAAATTGGGATAAAAATCAGTTTTTGTGATTTTTGATGTCAAAATCATTAGTCTTTGAATTGCACTTGTGAAACAACTGCTTTTAAATTTGGTGCAATTATTTTTATAATCCTAATATCTAAGCAAATCATCATACAAGAAACAAAAAAAGACAAAAGCATATTTTGAGAGGCATTGAAATATATTACGTATAACTTATAAAATTAAGCTATCTTATTAAAATTAAAAATATTTACATTTGTATAACTGTTCACAAAGAAAACTGACTATCCATGTCGCTTTAATCAAATTCTTAAGAGCAAGACTTGCTGTAACGATTTAATATAAGAAATATATAGCATGCATATTTTTCATTTTATATAGCATGTTTTTAATTTTTGTTTCAAATTGGAAAGTTAATTTAATATCGAAAATCTTGTATTCAAATAATAGTAACCGCTTCCTAACTGAATTCTTAAATAGTTAAACATTAAACATCCTAATTTACGGAAAGAATCAACATGTCTTAAGAGCAATAGAAAAATTCGCCAAGAAACTTTGCCTGAATAAAGTCCTTCTTAACGTCGCGAAAATGGTAGAATTCACCCATGAAGAAGGACACAAGCAAAGCTCTCTGCTTCAGTTCTTTGAATGAAATCCATATAAAAAGACTGTAGCTGCAGGAGGTGGTAGGGGAAAGTGTATAAGCTTAAAAAAAAGTTATGATTCCCTATCACGCAATGCAGGAAGTTAAGTGAATCTGGGCTGGCACGCGTTCTGACTAGTCCGGGGGGCGTGCGCATGATGTATAAAAAATCACACCGTGTAAAGCGCTTTGATTTTTTTTTTTTTACCCTTATGAATTGGGTAAGTGGGTTAGTTTTTTTCCCCTGGACTACTCTATATATAGTTTTTTTTTTTGCACTATACATGGATAAAAAGTTAGGAGAGATTCAAGAAATTTATAAATCAGAAATATAATTAAAATTAAATTGAAAAGAGTTTTTAAATGACTTGAAACGTTTCTTTTTATTTGTATGTATTTATTGTTAATTTAAAATGTTTTATGTTTATAATTATTACTAAATACTAAATGCGACATAAGCTCATACTTTCAGTGAATTCGATTTTAATTCACTTAACACCATTCTTCATTGAATAATTATTTTATTTTATAAGTATATGATGTTTTACATCACATAATATTACACAAACGGAATTATTGTATTGAAGGTAAATGCGTCATATTTTTTAATATACAGCCTTTTATCAGGTAAAGTAATGTCTTTATAATTTATTATCCTTATAAAAATATATAACTTATTAATTATGAACTTTTTAAGCATTTCAATTAACAGGTATTATTGAGATGCATTGTATTATACTTACTAACAAATTATTTTAATGAATGTGTGTGTGTGATCCCTTATCTGTTATCATTTTTGTAATCTTAAATGCCTTTGGTGGTTGAAGAGTGTGTACTTTGTTTATCTTTTCAGAAGTTTTTGAGTTAGGCGCACTGTAATGGTCATTGTCAGCTTTAAATGGCAGATTCAAATAGATTTAACGCTCATGAACGACAAAAAGAGAGAATATAAGAAGATAAATTAAAAAAAAGCAATTTTTTTAAAACCATGATCTATTATTGATTGAATAAAATTTAAATTTATAGTTTTGTAAGTGTTTGAATTTGAATTTTATATTCCAAATTTATTTACAATTGAGTTTTTTAATGCAAAATAAATTTTATTAATATTCAATTTATTATACAAATCCGATTTCTGAGATGTAGCAAAATACATCTGATAGATTTTAATATATTATAGAAATTGAAATCAGAAAAAACAATAAATCTTAAGAATCTTATGAAGCTGTTGCAGTTGCTGTGAACGTATCATATAAATATACAATAAGAAAGTACATATATATGCATGCATGAAAAGTTACATTACTTTCACAGTGATGTAAAATTGTTTTTATTTTTATTTATTATTAAGTAAATTTTCTATTATGTATACAGATCGTAATCACATACAACTGTTTCATATATTATGTATCAGAGGATAGTAATTTGTGAAATGATTTTGTTATTTATATAAATATTTATGAATATATAGACTAAAGGAATATTAATTACAATAGCATAAGATACATGCATTTATTGTGCTAAATTTAACTTTACAATACATTCATATTAGATAGTAATTATGATGTAATATTATGAATTATTTATGTCATAATTACTATAAAAAATTTTAATTTTCGCTATATAAAATAGTATACATGTGCATATATTTTTATCTATTTTATATAGTATATAATTATTTATAGCTCTGAAATGTGGCTACTGAGGCATTGTAGAATGTTTAGTTCGGGAAACAATTTGCGTTTTGCTTTTGGAAAAATTCTATTATTTCTCATAAATGCATGAATTTTTAATGCACTATTAAATGCTTATAATATGCCTCTCGCAAATAACCTGTCAAATAAATACTGTTCTAAACTAGTTGAATATGATTGAGTTATAAGATATTATAAGGTCTTTAAATGATGATAAATATCATTTTCTGGAAGAGCTATTCATAAAAAATGGGTTATATTCCCGTGTTACAAAGAAATGATGTTCCTATGATAATAGACAGTATGAAGAAATCAAAAAGGAAACAGTCATTTCCCTTTGGTCTATATTAAATTCATATCATTATTTATGAATTAACTTTCATATTTTTTTAAATATTTAAGTTAGATATGATAGATAATTTCATTAACCGTTGTCACAATTGAATAGTAATATATATTAAGTAAATATTATATAATCATTTAATTGTTAATGATAAACTAATGAAACATAAAGTTTTAAATAAAATTCGTGGCATCACATCCAAGTTTTAAAGTTTTGATTGGAAGATATCGGATGTTCTCATTTGAATATCAACAATAATAAAAGCTTTACTTACATCAGGGATTAGTCATTTTACCTGCAGGGCTAAAGAAATATAATCTCTCGTTCACGAGTTATATGCTCAGTTATTTTTATGTTGACTACTCCATTAAATATAAGACTTGACTCACATTAAGATGCCGATATCTTTAAATTATACTGATTTTTTTTCTGTCGATCTATTATTGCATGATGCAATATAAGCTTAGAACATTTCGCTACATAAAAATCCATTAAAAAAAGATGGATCATACCAGATCTTTCAGCTCAAATCTTCATAAAATCGATGAATAATTCTAAGCGGCCCGCCAAAAAAGAAGCTACCAATCATTTCAAATGACACACTGATGGACACGCTCTGTGAAGCATAAACAAACATTAAAACAAGTCGATAATTCCGGTGTTATTTAAGTCACATTTCGCCCAAATAGTTACTTCGGGGGTTAAATGTCGAGATTTTAGTCGGCAGAGAAATTATTTGGCGCATATGAAATTCTTCCATCGTCCATAATCACCAGTAATGCTTCTACCGTCATGGTTCAATTAGTGCTACTTAAGTTCAGAGAAATTATATTGGTGATAGTTGTCATGTTTCCCAGCCATTGAACTTTTAAATAGCTCAAGTTCATGCTTTTCAATGAATATAGAAGAAGTAAGTTTCATTAATATTGTGGCAATGTTCCTCAGGAATATAAACAGGTCATTTAAAGTGATTTTAAATAAATTGCTCTGTTTCCATTGATTATAATGCAAGTCGTTTTTTTTAAAATAAGGTTGAATTTTTAAGTAATAACTCTGAATTACCACCACTGATAATCATATACAAATATTAATAATTTAATGATGTATAAGAGTACGAATAATGTAGAAAATCAGAATGAAAAATTTTAAGAAATGTTGCTCAGAATGGGAAAATAAATTAATTATTCGAAAGATATTTTATTGTTTTTAGAAGCTTCATTTAATCAGTAGTAACTTGCTTTGAATTAATATTGCAAAGTGAATAGCTTAACAAGTAAGGTTCTTGTTGTTGTTGTTGCAGGCCCCCAAAGGCCAGCAGCGCTAGACCAGGTCCATGGCGTTGTACACTCTACAATAATCCAAAACCAGAAGAGGGTCGTCAACCAAGTCCTGCCTGGAGAGCCCTAGGCACTCAAGGGTATGTTCAGGCGAAGCCTGCTCAGTAGAGCAGTTGGTACAGGTTTCAAAGGTTTGGGAACCCCCAGAAATGTAAGGTTCTTAATTATCCGTACAGTTATATTTCTCTGGAGAGATTTCTTCATAGAGAATAAGCTGTATTCAAAATTCATAAAACCGAAAATTCAGAAAATGCTCACTGGAGAGTACGACTTTCCTTGTAGGCAGCAGTGAGAAGTAATGCTATCGAGTAAACAGATAAAATAACCGTGCAATCGAGTAAACTGATAAAACGGTGTTCTAGCCACTGAACAATGGTAAAACAGTATTTGAAATATGGGGTCCTGATTTAATCCCAGCCATTGCTGAACAACAGAAGAGGGATATTGCATTTTTGTCTTCTAGATACCCCACTGTTGAAGTAGGTGATTGGGAATTTTCTGGGCTTCCTCCCTTGCAACACTTAAATAGGCTGAGTATCTATGAAATGTCTTTCGGGAAGACAAATGATGTTGTGAAAATTAAAATTACTTACAGTGCATTTCGATCATTAGGTGATAAAGCGATGCTGAAAGATAACACATGCTCTTAAAACATACACACGAGCAGATAAAAATAGCAATCTTTCAGCCTAAAAAAAAGGGGGGTTTTAATTCCAGATAGGTAGTAAGATCATGTTTCAATTCTAAGAAATAGTATGATGGTGTGATTTATATTTTAAATTTGCAAAACATTGTATGCAGAACATGTGTGTGTAGTAGGTTTCTAATACACACTCTGTGAGTCATTATAAACCTTCAAAAATTTCAACCCATTTTCAAAGAGTGGTTGAAGTTCAAAATATTTCCTCTATAACTGAATAATTTTGACGAGAAAATACACAATGACATATAAAACATGAATAAAAGATTACAAAGTTTATTACTATAACTTTAATTGTAACTTTCATAAGACTTTCCTTAACTTTCATAATAGATTTATTAAAATGATAATTTTGTTTGATGAGCAATTTTTTAGGAATCAATACTAGAAATTTTTCACGTAAAAATAATTTATTTATTTAAAAAATTACGAAATTTCTGAGGGTAAAAGAGCGTGTTCAAGCATAAATATTAAAACTATTTTAACTGTACTTTCACTTGAGAATAAAAAAAAACTCAAAAACCAAAACTAAACCTTAAAAGAAAATCAATTTCGATTCCTCCTTTTTTGGGGGGAAATAAAACACTGATGTGAGTAAATTTATTAATGGACACGTGCTCAAGATTTTTTTTGGAGTGAATAAAAAAATATTTTCCATTAAGCAGTCAAACTGTCCTTCAACTTTACCATCTTCAGAATCAGCGTTGTTGGGAGGAGGTGGAAAAAAGGAATAATTTCTTTTCATCTCTTTTCCTGTCCATTTGATGAAAATTAATATAAATCCCTCCAAGCTTTTCCGGAAAGCGAACTGTTTTGGAATCAAGAGGCATTGATAATAATAATGTGTCCTCTGAATTAAAAGAGATGCATTTCCCCGGAATATAGACAGACGTGGAGGTACCTCCCATTTCCCCACAAGTTAAGTAAAATTAAAGAGATGGCAAAAGTGGTTTCCTTCCTTTTATTTATTATTTCAATTTTATCTCCTTTTCCCAAAGATTTGATTGAAGTCGAAGAAAAATTAATAAATGTCGTTGGAATATATGAGAACCATATAGTCCATCTCTTTACTTTCTTTTTTTACATTTTTCTTCTTTGCTTAAAGTTCAGTCAAAAGAAATAAGATGATTTTAACGAGTCTCGAAGTTAGAAATTAATTTCCATCTTTCTCTCAGATTTGATGCATTAACTGTGGCTGGGAAAATACATAATTAATGAATTTTTCATACGCTTAGTCAGTTAATGCATTAAAATGGATCTTTCTCTCTGTCTCCAGAATTAATGTAGCTGCATATTTACTTTTAAGATGGAAAAAGAATGACAAATATAAAATGGTTTTGAAAGAAATGCAAAGTTATTAATAAATTATATACATTTGTCTCTCACATTGAAATAAATATGTTTATTTCTCATGATCTTAAAAGATGATAATCAATGAACATAATGGTTTTGACAAAACTATTATATACCATTTTTTTATAAAGTGACATCATTTTAATTGATTTTAAAATTCAATTTTAATCGATAGTTTTTTTATTTTCAGAATTTCCCATACATATTTATTTTTATATTTTTAAACATCAATTTACGATTGACTCATTAAATATATGATAATCATTCTCGATGATTTCCGGAGAGTTATAGTTCATTATTGAGTTTGTTATTAATAACCTCTTAACATTTTATTTAATGTTTATGTTTTTTATGACTTAAAAATTTGCTTTTAATAATTTTTTAAAGTTTTATTTATTTATAAGAGAAAAAAATTGCTTGACAGAAGCTGGGCAATACAAGGAGGCATTATTTTCATTTATGTGACTCCATTATATTGTTAGTCGTGAAAATAAGCCCATTTTGTTTAAGCATTCCTTTTTAATTACCATTGCCAAGATCAAATGTTATCACTATTCTTTTCTCGAAAACTATTTGTTACTATGTATAAATACTGTCACGAAATGGGACAATTAAATGAATCATGAAATAAAAATTTTTTTAATTCAATTAATTGGATTATATGAGATATACTATGGTTTTCAGTATTCTTTTGGTAAAATCTCAGATGTGAATAGAATTGAATACAAAATCAAAACTTGATGATAGTAATTGATGAGAACCAACTACAATATCATAACTTTCGAATTAATTATTTTTTATTAATTTTAACTTTGAAATTTGAGATAATAGCTTAGAAAAACACTTGATTAAGAAATTGCGAAATAAATATATCTTGTTGTTGTGTGCCAGCCAGGCTGGCATTATAGGGTATCTTCTTCTTCTTCTTCTTCTTAGAATTGGGTTTGTATGTCATTGGGCACCTCTGCTTTTATCAGCATTTTGTACCATTAACTCCAAACCCAATGCTTCCTAGTTCCATTTGCTCGGGTCACCCACTTTATTAATAAAGTCCGATAACCCTTTAATGGAGTCTAGGTGTAACTCTCTAGTATGGATGATGCCTAAAGAAGTTAATCTAGGGAGGGCAAGAGTCTCACATTCGTAAATGATATGCTCTGCCGTTTCCTCTTGCGTATGACATTTCCAGCAGATAGGGTCTTGCTGAAACAGTCCCATCTGGTCAGAAAGTCAGACATGCTAGGGATAGCTTCCTGACTTTCACCAGAAGATGGTTTGGAGGTCATTTCTACCTCAAGTGAAGGATTCATTGCTGCCCCCTTACAAGATTGCCTCTGAGTTCCCTTGTCTTTTTCAGGAAGGTCTACTTCAGAGGCTTCACCTGCAAATGCAGAAAGGTTTGTTATTACTTGTGTCTTTTCAGCCACAAGATAACAATTAAAAAGCTCAGGTAATAAAAGTCCACCCATCATTGCCTGAGTTACTGGGCAAGGCAAATTACTCTAGAAGTTCGCCAGGCAACTAGAGGCTCCGTTAAGACACCAATACCGCGGTGCCAATTAGCCCTAGGCACGGAACGCATAACACCAGGGTTTACGGGAGCTGGTTCGCGGCCTCTGATTCTATATTCAAGGCTATCCTGTCATTCCTACAGGACATTCGGCTATCCACCACATGCCGACGCGCCTGGTGGCTGCTCAAGCCCCAGGAAGGTACACGTACCCCCTGGTTCCAGGATTATAGGGTACACTTCTCCACTTTCCCAACAGAACCATATTTTGGTGTGGAGTCCGACTTCTTCTTTACACACATGCCATAGGTACTCGTTTATAGGGTAGGCAACCATTCACAACCGATTTATACAAGGAGACAACAAAGACAGGATAGATAAAGAGAAAGTACATCCATTCCCGAACTGGGATTCGAATCCACGATCAGGCAGTCAGGCGCACTGACCGCAAGACAAGTTGGGCGGCAATATATATTTGTATATCTTGTATAATATAAAATATAAATATATCTAGAGCAAATCAGAAAATTTCTTCGTACAATTCATTCTTGTATCAAAGTAAATCAATTGTATTATTTATTGCGGTCTTAATAATTTGTGAAATTTAATCTGAAATCAAAGAATAATTTTTATGCATGTATGCGTTATATTTTGTTTAAATACCTCATTCTCAAAAATTATTTGAACGTGAAAATATCATTCACATTATATCTTTCAAAATACTAAGACTGATATTTTTTCAACAAGTTTATCCTTAGTGCTTCATCTCGTTGAAGAAAACTGTACCTTCGAAGCTTCTTTTTCAACTTTTCATCAGATATTTTTATGTTTAAGACGTACTTGCATTTATTTTCGTATGTGACTATTGTATATGTAATTCTCTAGGTGCTTCAAATTAAAAAAAAAACATTCTCTTGATCAAGAAATTACTGTCCTTCTCTTTTAAATTACACATTATAAAATTGAAAGTTATGTAGCTCAAATTTGTTTATTCTTCTCAACTCATTATTTTTTTAACTGATTATTACCTGTCACGGTACAAAAATGAGTTTTCCTTAGTCAATAATAGATTTCCCTACTTTACTATAAAAAGAATAACTTCAAATATAAGACAAACAAACTTCTTAATTACTTACTCAGTTGGTTCGAAATTAGAAGGTTGAAAATAAACACGACAATTTATTCAACTCAAAGTCAATAATATAATTTACAAAATTATAGCTTATAATATGATGAACTCCGGATTTCGATCATGAATGCTTCATTTGCATTATTCATTTTATTGCTACTGATTTAGAGTAAAATGCATGTCTCAGGAACTTTTTAGAATAAAGATGCTCAAAATAAGATTCAAATTAAAAGAAGCATAAAACCAATTTTCAATTACAGCAGTGTAATATGTATAATACATCGATAATAAAAAATATAATGAAAAATACTAAAAATAGAATAATGGTACAAAATTTCAGTAAATTACTGATGATTACAACAATAATTGGTATTATTTATCTTTAGTGTATTTATCTTCTATTGTTGTCAAACTATGGGATATAATCCCAAGTATATAGATAGAAATAATTTTAGATATAATTGTAATAATAACAATTTAAATCACACTTCATGCCTTTTATATGGAATTTGACCACATAAAATGCATGAAGAGTGACTTCAAATCAATCAGAAGCGATAAGAAACGTTAAAATATGTCACGGTAAAATTAAAGATCTTGGTTTATTAATTAGAAATAATAGCCAATATTATAAAAAATTCCCATGAAAAAGGTAATATGGTTGATGTTTATATCTATTTACGAAAAAAAGCATTATAATTGTTAAAGATTGAAGTATTCTAATAAATAAAATATATAAAAACAAATAAACAATATTAATTGACAAATAATGGCGTCTCAGCCAAATTTCTGGGCATTTGTGGTAAATAAATAAGCAATATTAATTAAAATTATTCGTAATTTTAAGAAAGACGGTATATTAAAATTTTAATCTATAAAAATTAATTAGATTTATAAATTAAATGATTCAATATCAATTATCACCATTTAGTTATTTTATCGGAGTAATTGTTTCACCAGTGTAATGTGAATACCAATGATTTATTCATTGCTTTACAAATGTCAAAGATGACTCGGTTTACCAATCTGTCACTTATCTCCGCAATAGAATGTAATCCTCAAAGCCATTAACAAGAGTCCAAGACACGAGATTCTGCTTTCAATTTCTATCAATTCATCTCTCTTCCCTTTTCCCTTAAATTGTCAGGGAGTAGGGGGAATAGAATCTTTTCGCAAACTCACTGCCACCAATCAAATGCTGTGCCCACCACATTCATTTCCCTTCATTTCCTCCATCATTTGCCGCTTCGGTAGATCACGTGATTCGAATGTGAGAGGGGGTAAAAAAAGGGTTAATAGGGTACCCGAGGCATTTAAAAAAATTGTTCACTTTTCCCTTGAACGACCCTCTAGCCTACAGGTGAATTAGAGGGGGACATACTCGAATCGAGTCTCCTTTACAAAGGGTGTGCTACCTGCTTGATTCGTGGCATGAGTTTCTTGTTAGCAGGTGCTAAAGATTATTTTTTATTTTATGGCTGAAGACATTTTCATTTTACGCCAAAATAAATCTATTTTATTTTTTCAGATTTTTGAAATTTATTAATGAAAAGTTGGTGCTAGGGACAAGATGTTTTACCGAAACCCTCGAAGGCATTAATAAAAAAAGCAAATCATATATAAGTATGTGTGCTTAATATATATATATATGTGTGTGTGTGTGTGTGTGTGTGTGTAATTTTGTAATACACACAGTGTATTACAAAATTATAAGACAACTGGATGAAGTTGTTTTTAATGATTTTTCATTAAATTTTAATAAGTTTTTTGAATAAATATTTAAGAATTTTGTCGTATTCCTCTCTTATAGCTATTATGAATTCGCAAACAGAATCACACACACACATTAAAGGTCATTTGCATATATTTAATGAGTCAAATGATCCAACAAGTTTGCAGTGAAAATCAGATGTGGACTACTTCGTCGACAATACTCAGATTATTTCTTGCTGAAACCAATATTTAGTTGATTAAAACAAGACCAAAGAGCATTTTCGTAAAGAAATTTCAAGTTTAAACTTCCTAAAAAGGGATCAAAATGTGTAAGAGATTGGTAAAACATTTATTCCTATGGAGTAAAGTTTGCCTGGAATTTGCGGTACATTATATTTCCCATCATATGCAAAAGCTTCTCAAACTATCACGGAATGATAAATCATTTGAGTACTGAAGACATCTCTATGTTAAGTTCTTAGATAATGTCAGTGATAGATATTATTATTCACAAACTATCCAATTTGATCTTTTTTCCATTAGAAACATTTTTCTCCGTGTAGTATCAATGGTCATCATCTTCTTTGTCCACCTCAACTTAGCTTCATTGATGAAAGTTTTGAAGTTCTGGTTCTCTGTTTAATTTCTGAATAATGAACATTTAAAATTAATCTTAAAGTCTACAAAACTACTGCATGTGAGATTACTTTATTTGTTTGCTGTATTATTTTATGAGTATACAAATTCTGTTTTTCTAAAGCTTGAAAAACTATCTGTTACCTTAACTGGTAATTTTTGTTTTCCCCGATCTCTTATATTTCCCCCAGAAATCTACTTTTGACATAAAACATTATGAATAACAAATTAAAATATTATAATAAACATGTATTTATTTCGGGTTAGAATTTTCCAGATGTTAGAAGAAGAAGATTTTTTGAGCTTCGCGCTTAAATAGTTTTCTTCCACACGGCATTTGGAATTTTCTCATAAAAACAAATAAATTTTCTGAATGATATTATCCTTTACTCTTTTTTAAGGTGCAAAACTACTACTTACATATAATTTTAAAGCAAAAATAAAAAAATTTTGAAAAGTCAAATAATTTTTAATAAAAACTATTGCCTTAGACTTATGTCACAGTGGTATTTCAAAAATATTGCTAACCAGAAACTGACTTTATATTTTTATAATTAACTGATTTGTTTAAGAAAGTGTAGCTTGCTTCTCTTTTTAAAATATTTCTATGAACTCATTTTAATTAATTTTATACACTTATTTTGTTTCAGAAAATAATGAAATAAGTTTGATTATAAAATAGTGTTTACATTTTGATTCATAGTTTAAATAATCTTACCAGATGAAGTATGTTTTTGTGTATTCACTATTTTGCCATGAAAACTTCTTTTATTAGAATTAATTTCTTATGAGCAGCATGTAACTCAATTCAAATAAATATAAGTGAATTATAGATTTAGGATTTAAGGAGGTATGAAAAATAAAATAAATTAAATATTTTAATTATAGCAGAATAAAAATATTCTTGATTAATATTGTATAGTTAAAATAAAATTAAATGTTTACTTTATTTATATTTATGTATTTTTTATTTAGCTATTATTCCTCAGAATACTTATTATAAAGTAATTTTTGTATTAATTACTACTGCCTTCGTATAATTATGATTAACTTTCCTTTTTAACTATTGCTGTAAATAGAAGGATGCTCTAAGTATAAAAAATTATTTCAAGCAAAAAATGTAACTCTGTTGCTACAAATAATGCACATTATATCAAATATAAGTGAACAATTTACCAATTACCCTTTCTTGTAACATGGTATTGATTATCCGTATATCGTATATTAATTATCCGTATTCCTTGTAACAATATTTCTTTTGTTTTAAATATGATCTCATCTTCACATATTTAAAACAAAAACTTCCTGCATCTTAATTTTTTTTTACTTTTCACAATTTTGGACAAAGAATTGCTCATTTGGTATGCTAATGTATAGTACCAAATATATTAATCAAGATACATAGAGTACAATTAAATGTGAATTATTTATAAAATTAAACAAAAAATTATACATTTAAATAATATATTTAATACTATAATATAGATTATATAGATTATTCACATTGTATAAATTGAAAAAATATATTAAGATCTGGTGAATATGAAGATTTAAACATTTAATTAGGAAATTAAAATTTGGCAAACTAAATATAAAAATTTTGAAAATTAATGTATGTTGACTATATTTACATAACCGTTATTAAGAATTATTTAGAAAAAAGATTTCATTTTTCAAATAAACACATACTATTAAATGTTGCTATGTGTGAGTAATGATATAACAAAATCCTCAACAAAATAATTATTTTCAATATAATTTTTAATTCCTTTAAAATGAATTTCCAATAGAAAGAGAGAATTGTCACATATACAATTCCACAAATTGGAAAAATAAGAAAGAGCAAAAATAAAGTCAATCAAAAAATATATCCGTAACAAAAATCAACAATTTATTAAGTATCTAAGTGTATTGCATAAGTAATTAAAGTTTGTGTGGTTAAAATAAATCCCCAGATTAACATAACTCTATTTTTCTGCCAAAAGCGATTCAAACACGCTTCAACGGAATGTGAGAAACCGCATTAGTAAACATTAATAGAAACGAAACTACCGGGACGATTCGAGCATCTAGATAAGGTTTGGAAAAATCAGCTATCTGATTAGAAAGGGCACGTTAAAAGAGTCGGCATCATGAAAAAACGTGAGCTGAGTTTTTAATCGAATCACTTCAGTGACTGTAAAAATAAGGAACGCCTTCACATTTGGAAAAGAAAAGATCGAATCGAAACAAAATTTGCATAGAGGCAATGTAATCAAGAAAACTTCAGTTTACCGCCTCATTTACCAATAAACATCTGCAGGAGTCGGTGTCCTAGTCACTTAAATGTGTCTCTGGAGCGAGCAGATGAATTATAATAAAAACACGACAATTTATCGCTATTTATGCTAATTTCTAAACCATCGATCAGTGGAAGATTCTTTGAGTTTTGTATTTAAAGAAAATGGCAGCATTCTTGAACGCGGTGACTTCAACGCGATTCAAAATGGCGAAACATTTGGTTGGAGGCAATGATATTTTTTATAAAATAGTAAAAATTAACATTTTGGAAACATAATATTAAGATCATTTAATATTAAAAGTATTCAAATGTACCAAGAAATAACTATAACTTATTCGAACATACTTTTGTAAACGCGCAATATTTTAAGCTGATTAATTTCTTCTACTTCAATGATTGATTGTATATTCTTATCTTTCTTTAGATAAGAATATACCATATTATAATCAATGAGTGTACTTTCTCATCTTTAGCCACAATGTTATCATGATTTAAATTTTTTATATCAAATTTTTACACCATTGTAATTAAAAGTTATTCACTGATTGGTCGATCCTCTGAAATATTCTAAAATCTTCTCAGTTATAACAATGATATTTTTGCCAAATTTACCGCGAAGCGTGAGACAGAGTGTATAATATTGTAGTTTACCTTTCTCTTGCCAGTAATTTTATTGATTTAAATGTGCATTAAATATAGCATGTAAATATAGTAATGAAAACATGTATTGAGTTTACATTTGGATTTTCCAAATTATTTTGGTTTTACGGTAAAGAATTATTAAATTTGATTATTTTACTTCATAAACAAAAACAAATTATATATTAGCTTTTATTTTAAACGCTTTTATACATCAAATGAAAATGATTCAACTTTTTTAAATATATTTAATCAAAAAGTTATTTTCTTATTAAATATATTATGAATAAAATAAAATTAATAAGTAAGTAACTTTCCTTTAAAATTGAATGAAATCTTATATGCATAAAAATTTTTTAGAAATTTTTGCTTCATAACAATTAAAATTATTCTAAACATGCATAAATTATCGAATGGTAGGTTTTCATTGAGTGTATCTATCTATATACCCTTTTATTCATTTATTAGATTCATTTTATTGAAGTTTTTATGTTTCATCGAATATTATCTTCATGAAATTTTAACTATTATTTTAATTTAATTTTGGTTCATAAAATAATTTATATATTCATTTAATTTACATACATATTTTTTTAGATAAATATTACCTGAATTAATATTTATATTAAATTTTTTAACAATAATATGTTTTTCTAGGTATTTTAAGATTTTATAATATTAAATAGATTATGTTTCACCTAAGCAAATTTATCTCTCCTCATTGCATCATGAAAGATAATGATTTTATGAAAAAATGTTCATAAGTAACTTATTGAAGAAATTTCTTAATGTATTAAATAAAAATAATTAAAAACATTTATTTACTTATGGCATATATTGTAATACATTATAAGAAAAAAATTCATGAAAAATATCATATAATATTATATAAATTGGGTACGTGCTTAATCAAAACAATATTGGCCTTCCTACTGTAGTAAAAAAGTTATATTTCATTAAAATTACAATCCCTTTCATGACAACATAAAGTACAATAATAAGGTTCTAATAAGCCACACAAATAAACCCGTATGCACGAGGCAGGCGCACGTGCCATATTCGAGTTGAGCAGAGTTGAGGTGTTACTTTCCACTTCGCAAGAAAGCAGCCGTAATTCAATACACGTCATTAAACACACGGACGACTTTTTCATCATTGCAAACTGAAGCGGATAAACAGAGGACACGCTTTTTAGAATTAAGTTTTATTTATCTCTCTCTTTTCTTTTTTTCTTTTTTTTTTACTCTCTTCCTCTTTCTTTCTTGCTCTACAGCCGAATGATTTTCTCCTTTTGTGCTAATTACGCCACTCTAATGAACTAAACACACTTTTCTCGAAGTAAAGTTTCTATCGTCTTCTCGGAGTTGGAAGGTTGAAACGGTTCGAAAAAAAAAGTAAAAGAAGAAAAAAAGAATACTCGAAATAAGAAAAAAAGCTAATGGGGTAGCTTGGAATATTTTTTATGCGTTTGGAAAATTCGGTACCCCGTCACAGTGGGGCGTTAATCAAGGAACGATTGGACGCAAATTACATCTGTAGTGGTAAAGTCCGCGAATGTTGGACGTTAACTTAATTTCTAGAACGCAAGAAGAGAATTTTTCCCTTTTCTTCTTTTTACAATCTTTTCTACATTCGCAGAGTTCTTTTCCCTGTGTGTCCCCTTTTCTTCACTCTTTCTTTCACAAAATGAGGACTAACGAACTATGATTGACACTTTGTTCCTTTATTTTTACTGTGCCTTGACTTTATTCCCCCTTTCATTTTAAGCGCCCACCCATAGTAACGAACTGCGGGTGTATAACGAAAAAAAGGATAAAAAATGGCGCTGCTTCGTATGGAAAAGGTGAGAATAATGTGAAAATTTTCTCGCACAGTTTGTTATTAAAGCGGCGAACTTTAGTGTTGTTGGCTGAGTAAACTTTCGGGAAAACTTTTTTTTTTCGCTACCATGACTGTCTTGTTTTGAAAAAAGTAACATTCTAGTGTTGTCTTTATCAATTATTTAGATTGTGTAGTTCTGGTGAAGGAAGGGAAGCATTGAAAATAGAATCTATATTGATGGCAGATAGAAAGAGAAAGTGTGAACACTAATTTTTACTTCATTATAGAGTGATAAAAGTAAATAATTGTATAATTTCTCCTAGTATTCCAAAAAAATTTAATATTTTATTAGTTTAATGATATTTCTTTATAATAATATGCTCTCATTGGTACTAAACGCATCTAGAAAATTAATAACATCTGATTTAAATAAATTACATAATTTTTTTCAGATATATACCTATATTACTGTAAAATATGTGTATGATGTTTACTAAATATTTAATTTATAAATTAAGACGTTTCATATTGGGCACACTATTTTGTAACACTCATCGCAGATTTGAATCATTTGCTACTCGAAATACTTTTGTACGTTTCCTTTATTAATCATTATTTGGACATATTCGATTGTGGTTACCGAAGTATGTCAACTGAAGAAACAAATAATATCCCTATATTTTAAGTCTGGATTGCATATATGGAGGAGTATAAGTTCCCTTTTTTTTGAAAAGATCCTTTTCACTAGAGCTCTTAATTCTTAATTCGAGTCGGCTCGATTTTTCTGAATTTGTGATGAGCGCCTTAAAAATGTTTGGCAGAATGAATAAATACAATAGAAATGACTCTATTACTTCTCTTTGCATTAAGCAAATTTAACTATGCATCCGCAATTATTTTGAGGTCAAACAGATGAAAATAAATATTTGAAATTAATACATTCTGAATGAACTATGTATTTTGTATATCAATATCTGAATCAAACACATTTTTGAGAAATCAATTAATCAAGTACTGAGAGTTATCATCTATCATTTATTTAATCTGAATATCTTTCTTCGTGCCTTTTTCCACTAAAATATAATAAATATTTGAAGCGGAAGTTCAAAAATAATATAATCAACAATTGAATTAAGTAAAATTTTTATTAAAATTCTGATTTATTTCCATAGTAAATATAATGAAAATTAGTTTTTTATATAAGTTATTGTGATCCATTAAACAGTGTTGACATTATATCCAAGGTACAAATGAAACGTTGTAGTTGATATATATATATGAATTTATATATAATATTTAGCAGTTTTAAATTTTTACATCAGTATTTATTCATTTTTTAATAATTTCAAAGACCAGATATTATTAATAAGATATTAGTAGATATGGTGCAGACACAGACCTTTAATTAAGCAATAATTTTATTTAAATTAAATTATTTATAATAAAAAATTTACTAGCCTTTAATTGAATATTTGATCATAAGTTTCATTTGCCTTTTTCAATATATGATTATCGTTTTTGATAATCATATATTTTCATATAATCATATATTCTGATAATCATATATCATAATTTATACTCCAAATCATTTGATATCCTTTAATCTTCATTTTAGATTTAATTCTCAAAATAATATACTAAAGCAAAGTAAAAAAATGATAGAAGTTTTTAAATATATGTATTTTAGTTGACTGTCGCATTACAATCAGGAATAATATTTATAATTTTAATTTATAATAGAGTGATATAATAATTATAGTGAAAACAGGGTACACACACAAGTAGTGAAAATTAGCAGTTGAAATATATTTTACTGTAACGCATTTTGACATCAATTTAAATTTATACAAAAGATAAAAAGTTTAAGACCATGATCATGAAAGGATACTGTTGGTAAAATCTTGCTTTTGGTATTGTAAATAGCATTTGGAGACTTAATCGCTTACACCATCAAATTGGAATATTATAGAAAAATTAATAATAAAAATAAAATAATTGGGATATTAGCAAGCTATAATAATTTACCATTCAAATACAGAATATTAAATTAAACAAGAATAACAGATATTTATCAACTTAAAATGTAATTATGTCTACACAAATAGTTTTCAATTCAAATAGTAATTAAATAGCTAACGTTCGTTTTTCGATTAGAAAAAAAAATTCTTGTAATTCAATAATTGGATTTTCAGAATTCTCTAATATAAATAAAGATTTTTTCATAAATGAAAATACATGATAATATTGCAAAAAATGCTCCTTTTTCGATATATTTTGGAGAATTTGTTGTAATTATAATTATTATCAAAATGATTTTCATATGATTTCCATCATGTTGATAATAACATTTGTTTCCTAAAAAATTTGAATATTCAATCAGTTAATGATCAGTTACTTTAAATTAATCCTTAGTAAATTAAATGCAAAAACTAAAGCCTAATTTTTATTTTTTGAAGGTTCAAACGATTTATAATATTTTTTCCAATAGCAAAAAATACTTTTATTTTACAACATACTATATAAAAATACTAACAATCATTTATTTAAAAGTCATATTACACAAGCAAAATCGAAAGAACATTGCTAGCAAATTATTACAATTTTGGTAGTTTTTGTATTTGATATATTAGTTTTATAAAAATAAATTCTAAGAAATGGCAACAAAATTGTAATGAAATAACATAACAGGATCAATTCATCAAAATTAAGAAACCAATGAACATTCGTATTCAAACAAACCACTTGATTATCAAATTGGGAATTTTTTTTTGATTATGGAATTTCTGTGAAATTCGTATGATTTGTTCAGCTCAACTTCAAATAGATATTAATTTCCTATTCCGGATGCTATCATAATCAAAACCTTGTGTTTATGCTTTATTATTTCATAGCTATTTTTTTTTCTTAATTAATTTCAAGCTTAGACAGAACAAACAACAATTTGATTGGACTTGATTTCCAAAAATTCTGTAAGTGATTGTGAGGAAAACTGCTTTCATTTTTTTAATATCTTCCAGTTTTTGATAATTAATTTTCTGCAGCCGAATATGCAATTCTAAAAGATTGGGGCTCGATTATGAGAATTGTGTCGAATCAGCGTAATTTTTAAGGGTGTTTCTGATAATTATGCGCCGCGTATAAGTATTGAAAAAAATGAGCTCCAACCATTTTTCCGCTATTTGAAATTAACATAAATATCATGTTAGGGTGCAATAAATTAGCTTTATTTGATACTTTTTCCGCGACAGGCCATTATGTGAGGGGACATTAATGCAAAAATTAAAAACGATAACCAAAACAGGACATAAAAAATAATCATTAATTTTCCCCAGAAAAGCAATTAAAGCTTTTATTATTGTTTTGATAGAAGGGGCAAATAAAAGACTGGAAGCAATCTAGTCGGCCTATGTCATAAAACACTATTTCTCTTCATAACTACTAGGGCCGGTTAATGCCTATAATCTTTTGTCATATCCAGGACCCACACAAGGCCTTAAAATAATTACATAATTATAACTAAATGCTTTTATTAAATGTAATAACGTATTTTATGGCTTGGCCGACACTGTTTCTTAAATTAAAAATATGCAGAAGATGCAAGGCTTGCTTCGTTATCGCAATGCCGATTTTTCGCTTAATTTCTGAAAGTGGGGAGGCTGTTAATATTTATAATGCTCGCCAATTTAATTAAAGTTAGTTGTTATGTTACTTGCGTTAAAATACATCCATCACTAGTTTAGATACGCTTTGAGGAACATTTTAATAACTTGGCATAGAGGATGCTCTGTCGCCCAATCAGCAATTTCCGATTAAAATTAAGTAAAAGTTGATTGGTTGCAACGTTCAGCTCAAATTGGTTTTAATAACGAGGCAATTAGCCGTGCTTAAATTTTGCAGATAAAAGAAAAAATTGTTTATTATACAAATATTTTAAAATTAATGTATTTAATTTAATTTGTTATTTTATTAAAAGCTCTGATTAAATTACTGTTTAGGTTGGAATTATTTTTATGCTCAAGTCATAATTTAATTTTGCCAACAATACTTCGCTTTTAGAACGAAACAGCTTTTGATCTTTTATTTTTTAATGTATTTTGGTAAATTATGTCTTTAGATATTTGTTTCAAATTATTTGTGTCTGAATAAATTATAGTTAAATTTATTTATAAATAAAATTAAGAGCACTAAAAAACATTTAATGTAAATTCTAGTAATAAATAGATTAATATATTAATTTATGCATTAATTTTAATTTACTTAAAAATAAAAACAATTAATATTTTTTTAATTTAGTACAATATAAAAGATTGGGAAATATGCGGAGACTTCTCATTTCAAATTCTTTTCATTTGATTTTTTTTCGAAATGCAAAATAACTCATTTAAAAAAGTGTATCAATACTGTCCATAATCCCTTCTTCAATTTTTAAAAAGTGTTATCGAGCTTGAAGTACAAGAAATGTATAACATTTGCATGCAAAATAAAATTTGTCTAAAATTAGATTTATATAAATCAATGATTACTTAAGAATCGTAATTTTAATATCAATTAGTATAATATATATTCTTCATTTTTATTATTCTTATCAATATTATATACTTGTTATTACATCCTCATTATTCTCGCATAACGTATTTTAAAAAATGTACGATTGCTTAGTTGAAAGTTTAAAGTTAAAGTTTAAAGAAATTTATGATTTGTCCAAGTTAAAGTTTATTCTGCTTATTTTTCTATTTGTGACAATTCATTGCTTTATCTATTCATAATTTTTGACTTAAGTTAACTGCAAAATAAAACAGCGATATTGCACTGTTCTACCATCCAAAACTGTTCACTGAATCACAATTATTGTTTGAAATTAACAATTTTTTGGTTCATTTAAAATTCCTTACATATGAGTGACATTTAATGAACGTGCTTGGAATGCTATTTATGTATTAGTAAAGAGTTTTGTCTTCCCTGTCCTTTGTTGATTTTTCTTTTAAATAAAAACAAGCAAATAATGAAAATACTTTTCTTGCACAATTGATGGAAATTTTTATACATTAGTAACTACCAGAATCATTATATACATTCTTAAATTACTTTTCGTTTCTTAGCCCACCCCCTGTCCTCACGATTTCAGCACTTGAATAGTGCAGCTTTCAGATCATTTCAAAATACAAACATCTGAAATTATCATCATTAAGTGCAATAATTCATTATTACTTTTTTTACTTCTATTTTTTTATTCGTCCTCTCAAGAGCGTGAATTATCACGCTTTCTCATTACTTTTCGAGATGGAGGAAAATAAATGTATTGGGGGTTGTTGGGTGAGGAGAGGAGAATCATCAAATCATCCAGTGATAGATTCACAATCGTGGTGTTCTGCAGAACCCTTTGCTGCAAGGAATTCAGATTGTAGGAGTACAGCTGACACACACACACTTCATCGAATTTCGGAAATTCTTTTTATTGCTCTTGTTGTTTTGAACATATATGGAGTGGTGGCCATTAAGAAGGGGAAAAAATCATTAAATTCATCGCTTGCTATTATTATTTATACATTAACTATTATTTGTAAGTTTCCTTTCCATCATTTAGGGGTGAAGGGTTCACTATGAAAGTGGACGTTATCTGTGGACCATTGGTGGAAATGGGGTTATCTTTGCAGAGCTGGGTGTAGCACTAATAGTTATTGTGTTTATTTCTGAAAGAAAATTATGTGTTTGTTTGTGTGATAGATACCAAAATAATGACAATGGGGTCTTGTTGGCTTTTAGTATGTTATTGAAAATGTGACGAATTAAAACTCGAACACAATGTCCAACAAAAATGTTGAAGGCGTTAACGAAATTGATCAAGCATTAAAAACTACTTTGACCCTCAGATATTTTCAAATTTTTTCCTGTTTTCAATTTTGTAATTCTTTATTATATTCACTTAAATTTTTAGTATGTACTTAAAAGGCAATAAGACACTAGAAATAACACAATAGAGCAATACTTAAGAGTAATGTTTCCGGCTTTATATTTAATTCGGTTAACACCATTAATAAGTCATAATGTAGTTTATTGAAATGGCATGTATAAATGGAACATTCATTCCCAACACTATTCTTTCCTGTTTGAATAACCAAATCTGTTTTATTTTTTAAATTTAGATATGAATGACAATTCCAATAAATTCTTTAAAGCTGATGAATATAAGCTATTTTGTATTCAGTGTACTTCTCATGAAAAATGTCTTTTTATTTAAAATGTTACGATTTATTTTATTCCGTTTTTGAAAAAACGTTTTTTTTTTCAGTTTATTTTCTTCCCCTCTGTATTATACAACTCATTTTGCATCTCCATTACTATCTCAAAACGCATGCTTCTCTTTTTTTTTCAAAACCCATGGGCACAAAGAAAATGAGTGTTAAATTTGACAATAAAAAGAATTCAAAAGTCGTCAACAATTGAAAAAATTCTAATCTAAAAGATTGAAATAGATTCTTTGATGTATTCTTTAGATCAAAACACATAAATGAAAACGGGTAAGAAATATATACAGGAACAATAAGCATTGAACAAAGAGTCGTTATTTAACTTATTTTATAAAAAAATGGGGTTATTTTGTTTGAATTATATACGAGCCGCGATTTTCTCTTTGATGATTCTTTTCTAGGGAAATGTTTGCTCTCTGTTGTAAGGGCTGACGATATTTTTTCAACAGTTTCCCGAAGGAAATTTAATGCCTGAAATCCCATATATAGTTTCATACATTTAAAACAGCCCTTTCTTTGCAAAGCTTCTTTCTTTGCAATGAATATTTAAATGAATTATCAAATGCCTATTAGAGAATTTTTGTGAGTAGTAGGAAAAAGCAAATAGTAAGTGTAAATTACTTGAACTCAAAACTGAAACCTTATTTGAAATCACATCTTTAAATTCCTTTTGCTATTCTATTCATTTTAAAAGTGGAAATAATTCATAATATTGCTTAAAAATATTATGTAAAATAAATTATGCTAAAAATGAAGATATTTCAAACAAAATAGAAACAGTTTAAAAGTATAAATTTCTTATTGTTTTAAGTTATTCTTAAGATAAAATTTCAAATAAATCCATCATTCTATGAAATAAATATTTGATATATTTATCTCTCCTTTATTGCCTTTTCATTAGCATTTTGTATTTAATTACTTGTAAAAATATTGATAAGTTCTTAAAAATTACTTGCAAATTAATTGAAAAAATATCGAAGGTCTTATTATTCAAAAGGTTAGATGTCTAAATAATCATAATAACTAATGTAATAAATTATTTCAAATCTAAAATTTAATAAGAAATGTATGTTACATTTTTCAGAAAAAGTATTAACTATTGTGTATTTCTATATTATTGTATTTGTCATTATGTCAGCTATATTAGCTATGCTTAAGCAAACAACATGATTCAGAGATTTTAGTATTATTGGTATGTACTTATGCAATATTTGTTCATTTCTATAACAAAAATAAGTTCCAAAAGTAATGTATTTAGTATGGGCTAAAGCGTTTCAAAATTTATGTTACAATTATTTTTTTTTATATTTCCGGTAATATAAAACGTTACAATCCATGTGTTAAATTTGCTTCTATATGTAAACACATATTTATTTCTTTATTAAATGCAAAAAAAATCATAAATTTGAAACTGATAAATTAATAATAATGTACTAAAAAATTAGGAATCGAATGTAAAAATTAAAAATGTAAATCTCACTAAAATGATCAAAAGTGTGACATTTTTAATTTGATTTTAAAACAATATATGATCATTCTGCATGGAATAAAATAGATACATTATTATTTTACAGATAAATAATAGGCATTTTGCAATTAAAAATTGCTTTCTAGGTAAAGTTTTTACTGTTATATTCAAATTTTTTGTCATCAATAACATATGATAACAGGCAACATATTATCACATCAAATACCAACTGCTTTGTTAGATGATACTGCGCAGAAATAGCAGATCTTACGAGATTAATATTATGAAGTAAATAAATGCTAATAATTGTTATTGTATCATCACTTAATTACATTATTACAATAACGTATGTACTATATTATTTAATGATTTTAATATTGGTATTAATTATTTATCAAAATAAAAATTATAAGAACATGATAAGAAGACAAATCATTTGTTTGAAAATCATTTACATATACATTAAATTTGCAATGATTGATTTGTAAATTAACATTATCAAAATGCTATTTGAAATGTTGAAGAAAAAGCTAATAGAAGCAAAGTTAAAATACTATCATTTGTATTTTAGTTTTAAAATACAAGTACTTAATTAGCTTGCAAGAGATAAAATTTTACTATATGACAAAATGGTAAAATTCTTGTATATGCAACACATTTGACGCGATTTTTAAAAATGTCACCAACAGGAAAATAAAACATTGACATTTGTTTCTAAGCGGTTTCCGATGGAGAAATGATATTTTTACGATTGTCACCAAGAACTGGCATACAAAAACAAAGAAAATAATAATCTCAAAATGCAAATGCATAAGCATACAATGAAAAATTATATAAATCATAAATGAATAAAATGAAAAATGGCTAAAAACCAATCATCTACCGAATTTTGCCAAATCAACAGCTACAGATGAAAATTTTTATTGCCCTAACTAATGTCGCCAAATATCGCTGATGTCACCAAATTCACCCTGTTACGTATACTAGAATTTAGCCAACAAAGCAAATTGTTTAATATATTTTCTGATTTCATTGTTGTTTTATATATTTAATTTGCTTATGTAATCGGAGTATTTAAAATGTCATAACAGTGATATTATTCCAATACAATAAAAAAAATTGTAATAAAGAAATTATGGATTACTTAAGAATTTATCACTTACATTTGTTTCTTGAGAAGAAAATTTAAATTATAAATTATTACTTATTAGATATGATAAATAAATGACTAGATAGAAAAATTTTTTGATTGTAAATCAAAAAAAATTTTAATTTCGTTTTCATTAATTCAGCTTATGTTAATTATTTGCAATTACAAATTTGATTTCGAAGAATTCCTTATCAACATTTTTAATCCTTTTTGATTTTTAATCTTTCATCTGTATGTACCCCACTTAATAATTTACAATTCAGTTATTGATATTTATGATAAAAAAATAAGCAATTCATATTACCACACTTTAATTGCGTTTGATTTTAAAAGTCTTACTTTTATGTATAATGTTTACCATTTATTGGCAAGTGATTGCTTTTTTTCTTATCAAAAGAAGTAATTTATGCATATACATAAATTCTACATAACTTCAGTTTTTAAACACTGTTAGCACTCCTTTTTCTTCTAAATTCTTAACTAAATTCTTTTATCGAGAAAGCAAATATAAATTATTCAACTATTAAAAATTTTTAAACAAGACTACAAGATTATTTTTATATGAGCCATGACTATTTAAACTGATGAATATAATAGAAAAACTAGTTTTTCCATATTACTATCATTCCCTACAATAATGATCAAAGGCCACTATAATAATTTGATTGCTAATATTAATATTTTATAATACAGAAAACTTCTTCTGTAAGTCATCAACAGCATCAAGAGAAGCCACAAAGACGACAGCCACCAGAAACATCTACCGTAGAGTTATAGCAATAAAACAAGCTATTGATGACAAAAGAAGCTTATAGTGGTACAACGTCCAGAATAGCAGCTACAATATTTTCTCAGAAATCAAGGCAAATGGATACAATGATTCAGCTTGCTTTTGAACTGCCTTGAAAATACTTACCAAAACTTTGTGCAAATAAATAACTCTTACCAATGATGAATAGTGTACAGAAAATGTTAATATGCTACTCTATATATGCTAATAAATTATTTACAGGATAATTACCATATGTATTTAAAGTATGGTAAATATCTTTCGAGTAATATGATTGCGGATACAATTTTAGTAAAAATGTGTGTATAGTTAAAATAAGCATTGTAATATTATGTTATCAATTTCTTAAAAAAGATAATTCACGAAATCAAGTTTATAAAATATTTAATGAAAACACATAAATCAACAAAATTATTTCACAACCTATCAATTCTAACACCTATATCTTAAAGAAAAAAAAAAGCTCAGATTAAGAATATGCTAACCACTTAAGATTCAGAGATGTGTAGATGTGTAATTAGCATCCGTTTTCAGCATATTGTTTTAATATATTGCTTATAATTATAAATGTGAATGATGAGTATATAAAAATGCATTATAATACTTAAGCGAATAATTAATTAAACAATGACCCCAAATTATTATTTTCTGTCCGTGATAAATAATGAGCGTAGTTTTTAGAAATGTGTTTCTCAATTATCCCTATTGACATAACGAAAGTTTTGCTTATAAAAGAGAAAAAAATAATTTTTAAAATAGCATTTTCAAGCTTAATTAAACTTTTTGATGGTTGAATGTATCTTATATTTTTAAATATTACTAATTGTTTACTGGCATATTCAATAGATAACTGCTTAAATGAAAAGAATTTGCAAAATGTTTGTAATATCAGCATTTAAATATAGCATTACTGGATACATTCAAATTAAAATCGTTTATTTTGAATACATCGTAACATATATAAAAATTCAAAAACTTTTTTCTAAAACTATTATTACACAATTATACAAAATTCTAATTTTTCTTTCAAATTTCAAATTTATTTTTTACCACTTAATAAATTAAAAACTTTGTGAATCAATTACTAAATACAAATTGTAACAAAATCTAGAATCTTTTGATTTACTAAAAATAATGTTGATAGTAAAAAGTAGTTTATGTTAAAACTGTTTTTCAGGGGAAAATGAATACAATATTTTGGAGAAATATTAATTCATTCTTCAGCACATGTTTAATGTAGACTATTTTTTACTTATTGGATTATAGATATATGAAATATCATCATTTAACCAAGTACAGAAATTTTGGGATTGAGTAACAACTTTTGTGTTAGTAAGAATTAATAAATACATGTTAAATATTATCAATGGAACTAAGAACATAAAATAATGTGATTCTTATAATTTTACTTTGCTATTACAATCTAAAAAATATTTTTCTTTCAATACAGTTAGAAATTCTGTATCAAATATTGCAAATAAAACTCAACATTTTTAAATGAAACATAAATTCCAAATTTTTAATTGCTTTAAAATATTATTTATTAAAATAGTAGTATAATATATAATTGTATTATATAGTACCTATATATATATATATATATATATATATATATATATATATATATATATATATATATATATATATATATATATATATATTTCTGTAATGTCGGAATATAAATGTATTTGAATGAACAACACTAGTATTCATTCATTAAAGACTAAGCAATCAAAATATCTAGAATTTTAAGAAAGTATTAGAAACTGAGATTTAATCAGATTTTAATCAAGAAATATATTCAGATGCGACAATTCCTTTTGGTAAACTTATTTTTAATATGATACTGATATAAAAGATGATACAAATTTAACTGAATATTTTAAATTTAGATAACTATTTAAAATGTACATCTACTTTGGTAAAGCGTTTGTAAAAACAATAAAAATATTTTCAATCCATAATAAAATGAATTGCAAAGCCAGTTGTGCTTAAAATTGCAATTATCAGGAAAACAAGTCGCATATTTTATGTATTTTAATTTTTTTACTCGAAATAGTCTTAAAAATAGTTATAAAATTGTCTCATCCGAAACAACAAAATTATTTTCATTTTGTAAATTTGATATCATCTTTAGAGAAGCGATATTTTCCTGACATATCTAGGTTATTTGAAAATTTTTATACTACGAATACAGATTTTAGGTTATAACTTTTTGCCAAAAAAATAATTAAAAATTTGTAAGACATAATACTCTCTTTATCTTAGTTCTGCATTCACTGATTTATGATAAAATGTCTATATCACTCTCTTTCAAAATAATGCAGTAGGATATTAAATTAAAGGGAATTCAAAAATAGAAGAAATTAAAAATTAGCATGATATATAAAAATTAAACCATGTTCCTGTTTTTAAGAGTGAATTATTATATTTATGTTTTTATAAAAAAATAACATGTCAACTAGATGGATATAGTTAGTTTACTTATTTAAAATATATTTTTATTGTAAATTTTGGTAAGAAAAAACTTTACGGAGAAGCTAAAATCATATTCAGTTAACACTTTATGTTAAACTATTTGATAATTTTTTTAAATTCAAAACATTATATCGTTGAATTAAGAAAAAATTATTTTACATTATAGAAACAGAGTTTAGAATCATATTTTAGTATTTGAAAAATTCATGCATGCATTTTTTCTTTGATAAGAATTGAAAAACGTATATTTAAGTTTTCACTAAAAATTCCTGGCAAACTGATTTTAACAGAAGAAAAAATCTACGTTTTTTAAACTATTTTCATAATATTTGATTTAGTTCATATTAATTAATATTAATTTTACCTTGAATTTAACACCACACACTGAACAGCGTAAAGACCAAGTGCATTAATATCTATTGCATAAACAGCATTCTAGAAGCTGGCTTTATTCGCTAGCCGTGAAGTGGGAAGCCCGAAAAACTCTATGCATCCACCACGATAGAGTAATTGCAAAAAATTGAAGTGCAACATTTATCTCAATGTAGTTTAATGGTATAACAAAGTTCTTCAGAGTTAGAGATTTCGGATTCGATCCCAGTCATTGTTGAACAACAGGAGATGGATATTGCATTTTGATCTTCTGTATGCACGCCTGTCGGGTTGGTGCTTGAGTGATTTCCAATTTCATCCTTTGCGATACGCGTCTCTGTAAATAAGTTCTACTATTTTAGAAAATCTTCCTGAACATTTTAAGTTAATTTAAGGTTTGCACATTAAAATGCTTTACAACGTATTAGGTTGTCCACTAGGCGTTGTCACATCACCCCTCTTTCGTTATTCAACAATGGCTGGAATTGAATCTGGGGGCGTGTCTTAAAGAATATTGTCAAATAATTAGACATTGTAAGCCCTTGTATACAATAATTAAAAAATATATTATTTTTAAATTACATTAATATATTAATATCCTCATGAACTTTAAAGTATATAATAGAATATGATTTAAATCGAAATAAACATCAGAAGAAATACGGTTCTTATTTAACATATAGATAAGACAGCAAAGCGCGCCAAACTATTACTTACACTTTCAGTGATGTGCTATTTTGTAACCGGTTCCTCTATCGAATCACCTAAATTTACGATTCACAGAGGGTTGTCCGTAATAAAAATTTACTCCAAAATTATTTCGGCGAAGAAAGGTAAGGCTCAGGTTATAAGTGAACCATCAATCCTTCAGAAATCCTTTTTTAATCGGCAAATGAGAAATAATGGTCGATTTTTTCGACCAATTCCTGTCTTTCTCGCTACATTGAACCTTATATCTTTGCTTTGTCCTGTGATGCGTGAGTTCAAGCGTTAATGTTCGTTTTGTCCTTCTGCCATCCTTTGGAGGAAGAAGAAAAAAAGAAGAGCATTATTTCTTTTTTTACTTCATCTAGTAGGAGTAAAACGTCTTAATTTACGGAATAGTCAAAAGGCCGTTCTCTTAATGATCACTGTTTGACTATACAGATCCGCATCGGGAAAGTTATAAAATGTTGAGTCTCGAGATGGAAAATGATGCTTTGATTATGGATCGTGTCCTGCATGGAAAGGCTTTAAAATCGATTTGCAGCAATGAATGGCTTGATAATGAGATTGAAGAGGAAACGAAATAGCTGTTTGGATAGTGATCTATTTTTATTGGCTGTTTACCAGACTATTCCAAGCATACACGCCACATCAAACTTGTAACAAAAATCTATTGAATGTACATAATTATAATTATGTACAAGTTATTTTAAACAATATATCTAACAAAATTTACGATAATATTTCGAATATTTTTTTAAAAGTTTGGAAGGATACAAAATATTATAGAAACTTATATTATCAAATATTTTTATTATACATTGTATACATTAAAAATGTGATTTCGAAATATATCAGAATCACCTCAAATAAATGTATCATAGAAAACAAATCAAATACAGAAGGCATTTGTTTTTACGAACATCTGATTTACGAATAAGGTTCTACAAATTAGTGGCTGGTCTCTAATATGGTTCCATGGACGCAATGATATTTTTAGTTCCAATTTACGAATTTAAAGTTTGAAACATTAATTTTTTTCAAAAGCGTTTTCATGCATCTTATGGTTCCGCTTAATTTTATCATCTGATTGCTTTTCAATTTTTATTTTATGTTTGAGAAATTTAGATATACGTTTTTATTGGACAATGTAAATCTTTTCGAATAGTGGATAACTGCATTACTGACGTTGAAATTATGGATTTTTTAAAGCAATTTATATGAAACTTCTCCCACTTAATCAAATTCTAGTCGTGTTATCCATACATCAGATTATAATCAATATCTTCAAGTGAAAATATTGTAATGTACTCTTTTACACCATGGCTTGAAATTTGAGTGGCCTGACGAAATGGATATTTTAGGGGAAATACACTTATTAATCTGTGCTTGGAATAGTGCTACAAAAGAATAATATTATTGTAAATTTTAAGTGGATTTAGATTCAGATGATACGTAAGCAGTAGAGGATAGTTAAATAATTGAGAATTAATGAATGAGAATTCAAATTCTTGCTTAATATCTGGAAGTTCTTAGTGATATCAAGCAAGGAGAAAATAATGTAGTGCTGCAAATTCCTGCAAAATAAGAAGATCAATGGCTATGCTGAGAAAGATACATTTTTAAGAAAGATAGAAGTAAAATGCATTTTTACAATAAAATTAAAGTTAGAATTATCTTTAGACATGAATTTAATTTTTGCATGCATTTCTTTAAAATCCATATTTAATATTTTTACAGTATTTTATTTGTAAGAAGAAAGCAGTATGGTAAAATAATTAGTTTTAAAATGTACGACAAAATTTTCTATATTTCACAAACTATCAATTTTAAAAATTTTGCTGGTTCTTACGTGTTTAGAAAAAGAAACATCTACTGCAAAAGATTGTCATTTTTTTCCTCTCTCATTTTTAAGGGAATTTTCAACATAGCTTCCAGAAAAGAACTACTATCATATATAATCCGTAAAATTCTTTACCACTGATAATTTATTTTTTTAGTTAAAGAATTTAGTTAAATTATTTAGTTTTGTTGTCATATTAGAATCAAAATTATCAACAAGCAGCTGTCATCTAATGCGATGAAATAAAATCATTTTGTATACATTACTTTATTAATCAAAATACACAGAAAAAATATTTTAATTGAATAGTATTAAAGCAGAATTAACAAAAGCAACATTTATTTGATTTTGCATATTATCATATGAGTAATTAGTATCGCTGCATTAATATTTTTAATACTTTGCATTATTACTGCTGAAACTGCAATGTAAACAAGAAAACATTTAAGGAGAAGAACAATTCTCTCATATACGTAACCTTATACGAAGAATAACGTTTAGAAATTTCATTAATTCTTTACAAAGCAAATACTTTCGCATATTCTACAAGGGAAAATAATTCTTCTTCCGTCAATTTCTCACTAAATATTTAAGGATTTTTCTTTTGCTTATTTTTGTTAAATTTTCTGATGGGTTATGTTGAAATGAAAAGTATAATATAGACATTCAGTATTGTTGTAATTAAGAGTAAATTTTTCTCAAAACTTTCACATCCAGGTAAAGAAAAATCTTAGCTCTGATGGTGGTAATGTTAATATTTTTCGAAACAATTAAGTTGGTGGATTATTCAAACAAACATCAATAACATAATGGACAAGTTGAAGCATCATTATTTGTAGGATTTATTCGTGTTTTTAACATCGGTATAGTAATCTTTAGAGAGAGATCTTGTCCTTTAAAATAAATATTCCTAACATACACTATAGCTAGATTTTAATTTTTGCTTTTTTTAAATTTAATACGTATTAAATTTAACGTGAATTATTTTATACAAAAGAAACTTCAATCGAAAATAATGTAATATTTTAATAATGTCTTTTCACATTTCTCTCTCCTTTCAAGAGTAATTAATGTATAGGAAAGATCATAAAACTGACTATTTTACAAAATAAAAAATGCTAATAGAATGCACACACACGCACATATTTCCAAATGACTAAAGGAAACAGTTGTCAGGAACAACAAATAAGATAATGTTTTACTAGAAGATTGAGAATGAAATGATTGAGCATTTAATTCATATCATTTTATAAAATAAATGTTCTAACTTATAAAATTAATAGCATAATTTTTCTAAGTTCAGAATATGAGCAGAAATATTTAATTATAATTAGCAACTCAGAGCTCTAAGAAGTTCTCATGATTCGAATTTAGCTTAAATATTTGCCATTACCTTTGAAGAAAACATTAAATAAAATTACTTTTAAAAACAACGGAAATGTCAAGGTTGAATGATAGGCATTCCATAAATCAAACAACAAATAATAAATTGTCATTAAATATAATGATTTAAACTGCAATCTTTTTATGTTCATTTTAGAATAGAAGTTAACTTTACTGATTAGAATTCTCCCACAAGGTTGGCGACCAAATAATTATCCTATCGCAATAAAAATCACAATTTCACTCATTCATCAGCGTTGTAATGGTGTTGGGAAAGATTTTCTTAAGATGAAATCGAATCAAAATCTCATATTAATGTGTGTTTAGTGTTCACATTGGCGGAACACGATGAAACGCTTCAGAGAGAATAAAAAAAGGCAATTTTTGTAAAAAATTATGTATATAACTGGCAAAATAAGAGATGATCCCACTGATAAGAAGCTACAAAAACTATCTTGATGCAAAACATCATGTAGAGTTCACCGTTTTTTCGGCCGATATGCTACATTGGACGTCATTTTGTCCGGAAAATGGCGATTGTTCAACAGTCGCCAAAAAAGGGAAAAAAGTGGTTAAAAAATTATCTAAATCATCGCCGCTTTGTGAGAAGAATGCCAGTCGCATTTATGTAATAAAAGTAAAACTTCTACAATGGTGTTTCAATATCTTTCCGATATCTGGATGTTTCGCATGGTGTGCAACAATGTTATTTTATTCTGGTTATGGTAGTTTGCTCGTGAAACTCTTATTACCTGAATATGTATTAGGATGTATGATGAAATGTTTCATAAGCAATCACTCATTTTTTATCGATAATATTTATATTTTTGATAATTTACATTTTCAAAATGTTTTACTATTATTTGATTATATTTTAGTATTATTAATATTAAAATATGGAAATATAATTTTTATGCATGTAAATGTTTTTTATGACTAAGACTTTTTTTGTTATTTTATAGCAATACTATTCTACCAAAATGCTCAATATTAAGAAGTAAAAAGAATAATTTGCATCATAGTTAAAAAAAAATAACAGAATGTATTTTTGATTTTCTGAAAATAAATAGGGAATTAGTAAAAAATATTATTCTGCAAAAAATAATTTTACAAAACTTTTTGATACATTTCCTTGCCTTTCAAAAGTTTCTCCTCTTTTCTACAAATCAATTTACATCAATCTGATTTTGATGTCATTAAATATTTAATATTCTATAATATAATTTCTTTATATGTGCAGCAATTAAAAAATCTTAATCATATATTTATCCCAGTGGCAATTTTATTTTTAAATTGATTTATATAATTCATTTTTCAAAAAGGAAGTTTTTTTTTATTTTGGCAGTTCTCTTTTCCATTCCATTAAGTTTCAACAAATAGATCATTCAATTCTTCAAACTTTTCACCTTTTCAGCAATTACACTAGTAAAATCCTAAGATAAAAAATACATTCTTTATATTTAATTATTGCTCAAATATATAAATTATATATTTTTGTAAATATTTTTCACTTTACTCACCTTCCTTACAAATCAAGACTGGGAATTTGCAAGAAAGTATTTTTTAAATTACATTAAACCTATTAACAGTAGGTGATGTTTACAGGTTTTTATAAATATTTAAGCAATTCATATTGATAATTTAATCTATTTCATCTTTTATATTTGTTTCTTTTACGTATCAAATAACCAAAATTTGAATATTAATTTCATAATAATTATTAATCAATTACACAAATAATTCTTAATTTATTTTTGCTTAACAGTTGCTTTTCATACACCAGTATCTATGACGAATAAATTATGCATGTGTGTAAGATACATATACACATACTTATTAATAGTGCGTATGTATGTACATTTAAGTTATCTAATATACATAATGTATAATATATTTGGTTTGCTTTTGTTGGGAAAGCTTTAGAATTTCATAGAATGAAGCTATTAACATTTTAAATTAGTGATAATCACGATCAAAAATAAAAAAATAGAAAACAATATCGAGTAAATATCATGCATTTTAATTATGATAATATTTCACTTTTAAACTTAATGCATTGAACAAGTATAAATGCTTGAAAAAACCTAAGAAAAAAAGAAAGATTAAAATTTAATATAGGGATAAAATAAAAATTTTGGAACCGTTCATCTTATCGTATGAAGAGTTTTAATGTTTGATGAATGAGCTGAACATATCATACAATTCACATAGTAACATTTATAATTTTAGTGACAATCATAAACAATAATAAGTAAAATAGAAATAATATAAAGTAAACATCATGCTTTTTAATTATTCTAATGTTCTAAATAGTGTCTCAATTTCAAACTTAATGTAATGAATGCGTAAAAATATTTGAAAAAAAGTCAAAGCAAAAGAAGGAAAGAAAAAGGAAAATTAATAATTTTGAACTTTCAATATATAACGTGATTTTCCATAATAAAATTATTATTAGTTTTTTTAAATAGGAAATGTTTATGAAATATGAATATGATTTACCATATCGGTTATATTTTTAAATATGTAAGTCTATTTTAGAATTTATGATCATTTTATGCACGTTCAAATAACTAAAAAATTTTCTGTTATATCACAAATGTAAAATTGGAAAATAATTAATAATAATATAAAAAGCAAATATGAGTATTTAAATCTAGTAAATTTTTAATCTGTGGTAATAATAAAAAAATTGGGATTTCCATAATTTTTTTCTAATGAAATTGAGTATTCACTTAAAAATCTTTTGCGAATCGTGGAAAATTAATTAACTGAAACAAAAAATATAGCAAATATTTTACGAAGTTAAATACCAATTATAAACTTCAGATTAAATTCTGGTTAAGGTTTTGGCGTAATCATTTAACTTAAGAAGTCAAATTTTCAAAATAAATCCTCTTATATTCCTTGTACATATGTTTTGTGCTGTATCTTTCATAATTAAGGCCATCCGGCCCTCTACCAGCCACAGTGAGTCCCAACAGAACCCCTTTTGCCCCTTCGATTTGGACAGTCCATTAGAGCTCTACTCACACGCCCTGGCCAAGTGCTGAGCCTGGGTTCCCTCCATGATTACTGTCCGACGACGTTCTCCACCGTATACCTTCGGGTGGGACGGTGCTCTTTGGTAATGTTATTACCAAAGTTATTATTATTATATTCAAAATGATAAAGTGTTTATTTTGATTAGTTTGGTAAACAAATATATTTTTAAATTTTGGTTAAAATCACATTTACAATGAATTTATAAATTATTTTCATCAAGTTATTAATATTCTTGATATATATAGTTTTATAAAATAAAGACAACTTTTATTCATGATATTTTAGTAATATTTTAGCATTTTGTTGTTCTTAATGCAATAAAATATTCGTTTTTAAATAAATGTAATAAAAACTTCAATTTTAATTCCAAGTAAAAGAAAGGACATTCTTTCAAAGAACCAAGAATTGAAAAAAATATGGATTTCCTTTTAAAGAAACTAGATTTAAATAATTAAAAATAGAGATCTGTTATAATTTCTCGTTGTTCTTGTAAGAAATTCTATAAAAAAAGGCATTTACACTCACACAGTTTTCGAAACTTATATATATATATACTTGTTTTCTAATAGATATTAAATTATTTTATTAGAAAATGTCTCATATATTTGTACCAAAAGTAACTGAATTTATTATTCATATATATATATATATATATATATATATATATATATATATATATATATATATATATATATATATATATATATATATATATATATATATATATATATATATATATATATATATATATATATATATATATATATATATATATATATTATATATATATATATATATATATATATATATATTATATATATTATATATATATATATATATATATATATATATATATATATATATATATATATATATATATATATATATATATATATATATATATATATATATATATATATATATATATAATGATTTGAAAATTTAAAAAAATAATTGTCAATTATTTTTTTGGATGAAGATATTTTTCCTTTTAATTATTTTACTTTATTTCAGAAATACTAAATGAAATAATGCAACTATTACGATATACTTAAGAAAATAATAATTAACTGCTTACAGAGTAGAGTTTATATAATATTTAAGCAATTTTCGTAAAAGAAAAGAAAATTTCTTAAAAATATAAGAAAATACCGGTAAAAAATTTTTTTTAAATTTATTATCAACATATTTTGTTCATTGATGTTTTTCAGCAGAAAGATACCGATAAACACATCCAAATAAAACATTCTCATTGCATAGAAAACCTAATCATTGATTACAGTCTTTGTAAATACCCAAATAAGTAAATAGATGACAGCATACAACTCAACTCATCCATTGGTTAAGGACGAGAAGATTTATTACCTTCACGAAACTGAATTTCCTGAATAAGTTCTATTTCTCATTAAAAGGAATGCCCATAACTATTCATCGACGACTGTTTGTGGGCAAAAGGCATCTTATGTGTCGTTAATTTTAAAATATTTCGCCTAGAAAACAATAGGCGATGTACGAATTATGTTAACGTTATAAAAGGAGCGCCTTGATGGTGCAAATAAAAATCTTCTAGACAATGAAAACCAATCAATATCATGTTTTACACACCAGCGAGCACGATTCCAGAAGTGGAATTTACCTGTCGAGTGACGTCATTAATTGCGCTCTGTAGTCATTGAATTTGGAAAAGGTTATCGTTGATGGATAACCATGCGATTTCTAATGGCCTTTCTGCCTGATAACGATATTTATTAGATAGCGATTTTCCGGAAAGTATGAAAATGCGTTTTTATTTTCTTAGTAAATATTTTTCACTGAGTATTTACTTCTTGCTGTACTTGTGTATGCAAAGACGTACATGAAACAATGGCTAAGAAAATCTTTACTTTCACTTCAAAATTGAAGACATTTTTATTAGATGAAAATTTAAATTTTGCGTAAAAACATATTAGTAATGCAACTTTTTATTTACAGTCTGGGATTATAAATGTGAATGCAAATGTTTTTATTAAATGATCACATATATGTAAGAAGTTTGGTTTTATTTGATCATAAAGTATCACGTAAACCACTCTTCACAAGCAAACATAAACTCAACTGGAATCTAAAATTTAAAATGGCACGTATATTAAAAATAATGTATGTTTGATTAGTTTTGTGTATGTTTGATTTGCAATAGTTACATTTATTTTATTTGTGAAGTAGTTAAGCAATCTTAAATAAAAAAGTTAAAATACAATTTTGTTATAAGATAAAATAATCAAATCATTATTATCTAAATTAAGGTTATAGCAAGATAATTTTCTGAAAACAAAATCCTAATTTTTATAAATACAATTTTAAGTGTATCACATTATGACATCTCTCTATTCAAATATAAATTTAAAGATTTATGTCTTTAATGGAATATTTAAAAAATCAATTAATTTCAAAATAGGTTTATTTACATTTATTTAAATTCAATAAAATGGAATAATATCTCAATCAATGATATTTGTGTTTCTAAATTTAAAAAAAAAACTTAATGCTAAATGCTTTTTTATTACATTTTTATCAAAATTTATAAATTTTTTAACTCAACTGTGAATAATACAAAAGAAAAGACATAAATCATAAGAGAATAAAAATGCTTCTTAGAAAATACTATATAGACTCGATTATGAGTAAATAAAATTATAAATATTTCGTTTTCAAACTTTTTCATTTTATTAGAGTTCTTAATACGAAATAAAAGACAGATTTACATAATATACAACATATATTTGACTAAATTATTTTTCAAATTATATATATTTATAATATATGGATTTTGCTTTAATCAAATACACCCAAAAAGTACTTCAAATAATTTAAATATTTATCCAATTAAAACTGAGCAGGTAGATGATGCATTAAATAAGTGTTTGAAGAAATCAATACATATATATATATAAACTAACTTATATTTGAGTATCAAGATTTTTAATAGCATTTTACTGATTATTCTTATATTGGTTTCATAACAATAAAAAATAATCGCACATAAAAATGTTTTGTTACTAATGACCAAATATTTTATCAGTTTTCTTAAAATCTACTTTCTTTTCAAGGAAATATTCAATTAAGTTTCAGCACATTTTCGTTTAGAAAATCGAAACTCTGCTTTAACTTAAAATATATTACGAGTTTTATATCTCAAAGTTTTTGGACATTCCTATCTATTAGTGTTACTTTGGAGAAAAAAATAGCAGCTTTTCTCAGATCTATTTTATCATTTCAAAGAACTTTTGTTATCAGAGTCTGATCTTCAAAAATATCAGAGAAACTAGTTACCTCATCTATATTATGTTAAATAAGTTATTTTAGGAATTTTCATGAAATAAATAAATCAATTACCTAATTATAAATAAGTCACTTGAATTATTTATTTATTTATAAACATGCATATTTAAATAGTTGCTTGCATACAACTCATAATGTAAAATTATTAATTTTAATTTCAGATAATTACAATTAAAATATAATAAAAAAATAAATTGCAGAGAATGAGATGATTTAAAATATCTTATTACCAGAGAAACTAGGAAATAATCGCCAGTATAAAAACTTCTCGAACAATGTGGTTTATCAAAAAATTTGACAAGAAAACTAGTTTCTTTTATTCATATTCATTGCTTTTTTAAAAGTTGTTATCTAATGATTATATTTGCCGGTGTCCGTTTTTCATCTAAATGTTAAATATATTTTTCATATTTTCTATCAGAAAGCCAACAATGATGTTCTAATGCCACAATAAATCCGCACTATAAAAATAAATAAATCTATAGGAATATAGTTACAGTTAAAACGCATTGTTTTATTAAACAGTGCAGACGATCACATTTTTTAATGATACAAAGAACAACTAGAACAACAATTTACATCAAAACAACATCGACATACATAATCCTGCTTACATAATTTGGCATGTAGATTTAAGTGTTTTTTTTATTTTCTCTCAAAGCCCATGGGTAAAGACAAAGATGAGAGCAAATAAAATGCATAAAAAATCCATTATAAAAACGATAAAAAAAAAAGACTACAGCCATTTTTTCTGAGGTAAGAAAATGAGATTCACACTCAAGTAAGGGGAGAATGTGAAATCATGCGCTGCGAAATTCGATCTTTCCCTAATTATCTTAATGATAAAAAGCAGGAACATCGTCGAATATTAATTAATTCTTTTACTTGTTCTATCTAACGGAATTTTTCAGTTTGTACTCAGAATCACGCATTATCCAAAATTTTCCTGATTGTATAGCATATGAAAAACCTTTTCTTGTTTTCGCTGTAACATATGGATTGCAAGTTATTTTGCATATCTTTTCTAGTTTGTTTTGAAAAATGAAAGTAACTTTGATGTTTTTGATTATCTTGAAATTTAAATAACTTTTCTTCTTTTTGTCAGCCCTTATTAGATATTAGTATTTTCTCTTTGATGTCCTTCCATATTTAATGGCAATCAAATCTTAAGTTTTCAGAGAGGAAATTTGATCTTTGTAGGTTTTTAATTTAAAGAAAACAAAATAAAATTATTTAATACGCATATATTTTTTTCCATTTGAAATTCTTCATTATTTGATGTCTTTCTCCTCTATTTCATTTAAGAACACAATAAATAAACATACAATAAAATTAAAGCTTTTTTTTTATTCTAACTACAATTTACTCATACTTTAAGCTAATTTTAGAAATAAATGATGTTTCTGAAAATAACAATCAAAAATTAAATTTTGTAAGCAATTATATATATATATATATATATATATATATATATATATATATATATATATATATATATATATATATATATATATATATATATATATATATATATATATTATATATATATATATATATATATATATATATATATATATATATATATATATATATATATATATATATATATATATATATATATATATATATATATATATATATATATATATATATATATATATATATATATATATATATATATATATATATATATATATATATATATATATATATATATATATATAGTGATGCCGAAATTGTCAACAATCCAGTGTTTGGAGACATTGTGACCAAAATCTTAAAAACCACACTTCATGTGTTTATAAACTTAGTTAAGTTTATCCATTCATTTTAGGTCGTTACTTTTCTCAAATTATTGAATAAGTGTAGTGTTATTTAATTATGTTGTTAATGTATTTAGTCCTTAAAGAATGTGTTTTTCTTTTTAAAATTTAAAAAAACTCATTACCAGCTTAAAATCGTACATTTTTCCCTGAAAAATAAACAATTAATTTAAAAATTTTCATACTATTTAGTAATGGTTTATTTCATAATTAAAAGCAATGTTTCATCTCAAATTATATATATATATATATATATATATATATATATATATATATATATATATATATATATATATATATATATATATATATATATATATATATATATATATATATATATATATAATATGAATGTAAATAATAATAAAATATATTTGATTTAGTCATCATATAAGATGCATTTTGCTAAATTTATATAAATACAATTAATTAGGATTTATATAATAAAACCATCATCATTTTGTTCAGAAAGGAAAAGAATAAAACTCATTGTATGAGAAACATAAACATATGTGAAATTATGAAGACCAACACGTATAATTTCTTGAGATAATAGAAAAAATATGCTTGTAAACCAAAAAAAACAAGTGATATAAGGTAAATAATATGCAACAATATTATTACTAATGAAGTAATGGCGTACTGGATACTTTAAAATGTAGCATTCAACACAATTAATACATCATACTGCGAAAATTAGGCGTAAATAATATATATTAAAACGTGTATTTAACATTTCATCATACTTTTATATTTTCAAGCATTATATCATCTGTATATAGTAAAATGCATTTAGTGAAGTTTTGTTTCAAAATCTACTTTGCAATATCTAAAAAATAAAACATTTTTAATTTGCTGAACTTTGCATAAAATGCTCAAAAAATAGCATTCTAAAAGCTAAAAAAATTCACACTATTAAATAAACATAATTATATATATATATATATATATATATATATATATATATATATATATATATATATATATATATATATATATATATATATATATATATATATATATATATATATATATATATATATATATATATATATATATATATATATATATATATATATATATATATATATATATATATATATATATATATATATATATATATATATATACATATATATATATATATATATATATATATATATATATATATATATATATATATATATATATATATATATATATATATATATATATATATATATATATATATATATATATATATATATATATATATATATATATATATATATATATATTAAGTAAGTAAACATTAAAATAGAAATTATATTGATCACACAATCTTCATTGTTTTCGCTGCATGATTAATACGTTTTAAAATTAGGATAATATAAATTACAGAATTAAAATGTAAAAAAGTTTTATCACATTCGAAAACGAGCTATGGGGTAAAAGTTTTTTTACTAGATGGGATACAATATTATGTGTATGGGGTCACTATAAATTATATTAAATACCTTTTATATTTCCTTATAACTAAATTAATTCGAATTTCAAAAGTAAAAGAATATCACAAAAAAATGTTTCAAATTATTGCTCAATCAAGGTGGAGTTTTGGACGCACTTAGCTTATTTGTATGAAATTAACAGTTCATAGATGCTGGTTCTAACAACTCTAATCAACAGGTGTTTATGAAATAGTTTAATTGGAATAGTATGTATCTAGCGGATACATTGAATGATATTAAACATTTTTAATTAAAAATATATATTTTTCATCAAAGTAAACTAGTCAAAGCATATCAAATACTTTAAATATCAATGAAAGTAAAGTTTAAATTCGAAAATTGTTTTTGTTATTGAAATAAAAATATTTGAAATGTAAATATAAATTGTGCAAATTCTTATTATAATTATAAAAGATAAAATAAACGTTTTTGAATTTAAGAAAGTTCAGTCATGTTAATTAAGAGAAATTTATTCACATTATGTTAGTTTTATGCAAATGACTCTTAAGAAATAAAGTCGCAATTTATTTCTTATACATGTTACGTCATATTGTTGCTGTTTCTTAGCTTATCTGGTTAATCATTGGTCTAAACCAGATCCATGAACTGATAAGAAGTCCAAAACAAGACTAGGACTTTGTAACAAATCGTCGTTTTCAAGTCCTAAGCAGGAAAGTAGATATTCAGGAGTAAAATATGTGATATTGCATTTCCTACATATGCGGAAAATCTTGATTACTTGGTTAATTATAAGACATTTAGATGCCCAATGTCTTGATGAAGCTGATTACCATATACGACTAGGCTTAAAAGTGCCAGTACCTGAGGGTTGCATCATAGTATGTTTTATATACAAATTATTTAATAATTATTTATATAAATGACAGCATTTATACAGTCTTTAAATCTTGAGGTTTAATTTGTTATTAACTTTTATGAAACTTCGGAGCTTCAATTCTAAATTTTAATGACCTCATTTGAATGCTACTTAAAATATACTAATTTTATTCTTAATTACATCAACTTTATATTTTATTTTTCGTTTGAATTTTCTCCTGTTATTAAAACTTATATTGACTCAAAATGAATGCTGTATATATATATATATATATATATATATATATATATATATATATATATATATATATATATATATATATATATATATATATATATATATATATATATATATATATATATATGTGTGTATGTGTATATATATATATATATATGTATATATATATGCAATTGTTAAAAAATGAGTCATGTGCAAAATGTAATATAGACTTCATAAGTAAAAATACCAGATAACACTATTAACCATACACTAGGCAAAGAAGATGGGTCAGCAAACTCTAGAACTTTTTAAAGGAGAGAAAAGAGAATTAAATCTCAATTCCTGAAGGCGTCATCACAAAAAAAAGATAGTAACGACAAAACTGAAAAAAGAAGCCCAATTTCTTTCCTTCAATACTTTGTTTCCCTCAAATAAAGAGAATGCCTGGTAAGAAGAAAATAAAAATTACCACCCTAGAAGCTGAATGACAGAGATTCTTGTGACTAACGAAGTTTGTCGTTATATACATAGAAAACCAGCATAAAAAAACAGTGCCAACATAAAAAGCGGAAAACAAAAGGCAGGCCGGACCCCACTCAAAACCCTCTTTTGTAAAGGCCGAGTCGGCCCCGGGAGTCTTAAAATTTCCTTTTGTGAGGGAATGTATGTGGAAAGGCCTTTCCTCCAACCTCCATTATCAAATTAGAAAGTAGAGCCTTTCACTCTCGTCCTCTGCCACCCCAAGTGGCGTCAGGGTGGATTGAAGAGTGCAGGATCTTAAATAAAATAACGTCGTTACGTTCGAGTATAAAATGTAGAGTAAGACCTTGGGATGTGTATTTTTATTGAATCCGAGGACAATCGTTCGTTGATCACCTTCTTGAGAAGAGATTTCGTAATTGATTGTAGCAGCTAAACTAATCGCCTCAGTTTTAGTTTGGATCTTTTTCAAATAAACATTTGTGATACAGGGAAAAGAAGTACTCACTTTACAACGAATATACACCAAGGGACAATTCTATAGATTAAAACTGATAGTATCACTAGAAGAATTTGCCTAGATTATTTAGTAGATTAATGCATGGTAGTCGTGCTTATTTATCAAACCATTAGCACACTCTCTGATTCAATTTCTGCAAAGTAGATTTTAACTAATAAGAGATTATGAAGTCCCACTTTATTTCGTGATTATAAAAATTATAACGGAAATAATGTAATTCAGTGTAATTAACTGTTATGATTATCAATGTCATAAATTTGAATCTACACGTTAGAAAATCCAAAGATCATATTCCATACCCAATCCCATTATTCGTCCTGGGGGATTGTTTTCAACAACATAATTCCATTTTACTACGACTCGTATATCTATAAACTTCTCCCTTAGGATTAATAAACTTCATTTTCGCTTGCAAGGTTAAAAGATTTCTCTTCAATCGTAAATCTTCCTTGCATGGTATTTCAACAGATTCACACATCCCAAAATGTCACAAGTTTATAGCAACTATTGATGGATATCCGGCAGAATATATCGCAAGATGACCTCAAGTATCTTTATCATTTATCTAAACGTATGGAAGACACTAAGACTGGTTTCACCAATAACTGATTTGAATATTCAAAGAATCATTAATGGGTTCCATGGCTTTGAAATTTCAATTATATATTCATGTGCATGAATTACCCACGTATTTGATTTCAAGAAAACTGGTCACTTACTTCAAAATTCTCCTATTTTGTCAACGAAAATTTTATAAAAATTTTAAAAATTCACACTTCTCATTAAAGAACTGTAACTTGCACAAAGAAATAAGTTTTCATAACTTTGTAAACTTTTGACGCTATATATTATTGAGTTTAAAAAATGATAAAAATTTCATTAAAGTTCCCATACAAATCAAAACGCTTGATCTCTACTGGGGTATAAAGAAATACAAAAAGGGTATAAAGAATTATTTTTATTAAAATGAAACTCCTGAAAAAAATTGATAACAAAAAAAAAAAAAAAAAAAAAGATTTCCGTTAGTCACAGCAGAAAAAATTAACTATCTCATTTGACATCATACTCAGAAAAAAATACTTTTATACCCTTATATTTATCCTTGATAAAGCAGAAAGATCATTTAATTATTATGATCTGGATAACAAAGCCAGCTTAAAAATATTGTATCATATTTAGAACTAATAATCAATATTAATTTTTCATTAATTATTTTTATGAAAACAATCTTAATTACAAGAAAATTCACTTAATCGTAAATGAATGCATAATGCCTGACTTAGGTAATCAAATCTAAGAAATTATTTTGAGATTTCTTACAATAAAATTAAAAACTAAACAAGAGTTATAAATAATTTGCTTAAAACTGATACATTTATTTCACATTTGCTTATAAGAAATACAATCCTTTTAGAGGCATTAAACTACATTTTATTAGCATTAAAAAGTAGAACAGAATACAAATTTGGGAATTTTTTTAATATAATATTGAAAAACATTGACTATCTGGTAAATGAAAGTAACGTCGTTTATATAACAGCACCAAAAATCCCTCATCATAACTCTAAAGAAGAAAAATCTCGACAACAATTTCTTAGAAAATCAAGGGAAAAATATTGGATAGAAGGAAGATTAAGTTTATATATAAAAAGAATATAAAGAAGAGAAAACACAGCTTAGAAGAAATAAGTGCAGTTACTTGTCTATGTAAGTCATTCTAGGGATTTTATAAAAAGAAATTCCGTATTTGGAAACCTTAGGGATTTTCCAAAATGAGCTGCAGAAACTTAACGGGCTTACCTAGATCAAGTAATAAGTCTGCATCACTTCCAATTTATCCACTTTGTCAAGAGTCCAGGGGGACAGTGAAGAGGGGGCAAAGATTCGAAGAGAGTCAGTCCCTCGTTTTCTTTTTTGAACGTTAACAATAAAATGGCCTCTATTACGTTAACTGCTTTAAGCACCGTTTTCTTTAGTTCCAGTATCGCTCTTCAATTTAGATGGAGATTTAGTATGCTGCGATTGATTACATCCAATGACTATTTTTTTCCACTTCTGCAAAGTGATTAATTCCTTTTTGATCACAGAGCTTTAGAAGGAAAATAATCTTATAAGGAGAGAAATTTGTCTGAAGATTCAAATTGAGTTAAGTAAGAGCAGTTCTTGAAAATCAATGCTGTAAAAAAATATTAGCAAATAAATAGCATAGTTTTATCGATTTGACGATCAAGTCATATGTTTTAAGTGGTATTAAATTTCAAAATAATGTTATAAACTTCAGTGAAACGCGTGTCTCATCAGACTCGAAAGATTCAAATTCATAATTTCTTTGATTCGATAACCAAGAAATGAAAAGAATATTTGGTATGCCAAGTTTGGAACGCGCATAGAAATACCTTAATATTTCATTTATAAAATTTGTCTATAGTCATAATTACACTATAAAATATACTGACAAACCAAGAATTTTGTGTACAAAAATTATAAATGGCATTCGTGACAACCATTTAATTTGAATAATACTGACGAAGTCTTCACAGTTTCAGAACTGAAAACTTTCTTAGCATCAAAAGTGTTGTGGGGATAATTTATAAATTTTACTACTAACGACACTTTTAATATTTATTTATTAAAGAAACTTTCAGATTATTCAAGGCAAACTAGTGCTTCCAGATTTCTTAAACTTATAGATTATACAACAATAGAAAACATAAATACATACAGTTAGATGCTATTTTCCTGCTCCTAAAATAAAGAAACATTCATGCTCAACAAGTATGTAATTGAATTTTTCATTATTGAAGAATATTTAATATTATAAAGATTATATAAATCACATTCATACAAAACTGGCATAGTTAACTGTTTAATTACATACGATAAAAATGTTTTAAACACTTAATTACTTACGATATTTTAACAATCATATTGGTAATATAATCTCAGAATTGTTTTAAAACAATGAAAATATGAAACAATACTTGTTTGAAACATGAAATAATAAGATTATAGCATTTTTATTCTCTTAAGGTATTTCCTTATTTTATTGATTTAATTCTTTTTAAAATAAATAAGATATTAAGATATATTCTCCATAAATATACATAGTTCAGCAAAAATTAAATGATGTTCCTAATGATTCTTTTAAATATTTATTTGTGATCATTATATAACTAATATTTTTATGATTAATATTCATATGGTTAAGCAGTGTATAATTAATAATTTTTAGTTCGCTAGATTTAAAAAATCAAAACTTCATGAAAGATTTTCATATACTGTGCTTCTAATCCATTATGCGTCAGATTTCCCTTTCTAAAAATTCCTAATTACGTTTCGTAACATTATTAGAATATTTTTAATTGAACATTAAAATGACTAGTTAAGGAAAAGTCTATATTTGTTTTTATAATACAGGAATAAATAAAATAAATTTTTTCCCATTTTCTTAGCATTCAAATAAAAACTCAAATTTATAAAAACTCATTTATTTTATATGCATGTATTTAAATCAAGATCATTTAAAAATCCATCAATGAAAAAAACAATAACGTTAGAAAATTTTAAGCAGAAATTATTTCATGATTCAATGTACTAGGAAATTGCAATCAAAATGTCTTTCCCGCATAAGAAATGTGGAATAAAAATTCATATTTAACTGTCAAAAAACTGAATTATTTTTATTAGTCTTAAAATTTTACATTTAATTTTTTTTATAAATTAATGAGACATTTTAAAAGTTTATGGAATTATGGAAGCAAAAATGTGCTTTCTTAAATTAAAACCTTGTAAATTAAATTTGTACTCCTATTACTTAAGTTCCAGTGCGTTCCTTTTTTACTAAGAAAAAGCACCCATTATTAAATTTTTAAATGAGTTTTTCAAAACAAGTTAAAATTAATAATTTCATTCCTAAAAACTTCTTTTGGAACTTTCTTTTAAAATCATTTTAAAAATCCATATTTGTAGCATTAGAAAAGTTTTAACTAATGGAAAAATTATAAGTATTTTCTATTAAAACACTTATGACAAAAGAACTTTTTTTCAATGAAACAAAAGAAATTATAAGTTTCTTTTTTTAATCCAAACTTGCATAATTTTAACGCTAAATCATTTTCTTCAAAAAATCAAATTTAATTTTTTTTCCTTTTTATTATTCCTTTTCATTCCCATTAAAGTCGAGAAATTTGTTGCCAGATTTTCTTTTTTTTATCCGAAAGCAAATGATTTTTTCTTAATGAAATTTCAAACATGTTCATCACAGTCTTTTAACTTTGTCCCATTATCATTCATTGGTCGATTTAAAAAAAAAAATTAACGGATTGTGGTGTTGTGTAATACTGGCAAGGGGTGAAGGTTGAGGACGAGAGGTTTAATTACGGCAGATGGTTCGTTTTCTACTCGAAAGAAATGGGCCTTAGGGTGGAACATAAGGCCGGTTAATGAGAGAATGCAATTACTGGGTTTTGTGACGTGGGCGTCTTGGTCAGCCGACATTCTCGTCTGCGTGATGCCACAAGCTAATTAACTTGGTGAGGGAGGATAGTACGTCAGGCGATTATCTCGCTGCGACCTACTACTTTGGAAGGCAGTAGTAGTTGTTCAATGTGAAACTGCTGGCTGCTGTGGACAGTCCAAAAATTAACCCAAAGCTGTTCCTGAAACTTAGATCGATCAACTTTGTTAAGTGAAGTCGTTTAATCTATCGTTAATTACTTCTAAGTTTGACAAGCGAGTAATTTTTTTTCAGCACGTGAAGAAAAAAATGTTTCGAACAAGTCTTCTTATTAAATTCTAAACAGTAGCGAACTTTGAAAAAAAAATTTTGCGCTTCTTAATAAAAATGACAAGTAATTTTAATTTAGTTAATTGCTCACCTTTTGAAGCCATAAGTTATCTCTTAGAATTAATTATATAAAAAGTTTTTAACTTGATTGCTTGCTTACACCAAATTTCTTGAGCACTAATTACAGAACGGATGAAGATTAACACATGCAAATTTAATTAAAATGTTAAATTTATGTCAATTTTATCTAATTTTAATTTTTACCAATTTAAATTATTATGCCTAGAGTTAGAATTCAATTTTAATAAGATTTAATCCATATTAGCAATTGAGAATCGTCAAAGATTTCCAAAACAACTCCAAAATAATTAATACTTAGTAAAACTTGATGAGAATGATCATAACTACATTCAATAAGATACTGGTGTGAATTTTAAATTTTGAAGTTTTAAATGAAATACTTATAAAAATTTGTCCCAATGGAGCAAAATTATTTAAATATATTGTAGAAGTTGTGCTATAATTTCAGGTATTAATAACTTTTAATAAAAATTAAAAACAATTATAAGAAATTGTTCAAAAAGAATTCCTCGTGTATTTACCCAATGTAATCTTAAACATTAGTAACTTAATAACTATCAATTTTATCTCCCTTTTATAATCATTAAATGCATAGAAAGATGTAAGACATAAAATGAATATAGGAAACTCCACCTCGCCATCTGCTCTATGTTTTGTATTCTTGTCTCTTACATTAATGGTGAGGTGACACCTGCCAAAGTGCACATTGATTAATTCATCAAATCGTTAAAAAAAATACAAACATAATAAATGAAAATAAAAAGTTTTTAACATGTTCTTTCTACAGTTCCTGTTGACATTTTACTATAGTTATTAGACTTAGTACATTAGACTGCTGGTATAAATATTACTATTAGCTACTTATAAAAAAATTGTGCAAGATTATGTAATATACTAATTGGTAAAAAAACTATTTACATTATCAATAAAATTAATGGTCTTAAATAATTTTCCATAACATAAAATGGTGTTAGAAAACTAGAAAATTTCAAGATAAATTATAACAAAAAGCAAAGAATATGTTTATTAAAATTACAAAGTTATTATTACATATTACCTTTGTATTACTAAGATTATAGAAAAGAATCCTATAAAGTATACATTCTAGCACCCTCTTTCCAAACCTTATTTTAGTAACACGCTTTGTAAAGTTACAGTTTTAAAAATCATTTTATATTTTTCAACGTAAAATGATATTTTACTGCAAGAAATGCACTCCTTGTCCTAAATTGTTATTTTACAATGATTGGTATGATTTTTATTAGAGCTCTGATAAATCATACTCCATAAAACATACAAACATTTCCTATTTCAAAAATCCAATTATAAATATTAACAAAAAAGAGTACATTTTCTTAATTTTTGATTATTTATTTTGAATTGTGATAAAATTATTATTTGCGAATATTTTCAACCAGTGTTTCTACGATTTATTGTTAAAAAAACAATGCTCGTGTAAAAAAGTTTATTATAAACTTTCATTCTAAAAGGGGTTAGTCAAAATATGCCAAAACAATTTTTTCTGCTAAAAATGATATCTAGATAATGCTTAGAATATAATGTTATAATATTCTAAATCTACAATATCAATTTTTGGTGGATTATGGATTTTTTGCATACGATTTTTATTGTTTTATCTCGTAACTTGATTGGTATCATCAAAACCAGTACACTATACAAAAAGCTTGAATTCAAATGCAATAAAAGGACTCATTAATATTTTTATGAATATTTTAAGCAAGTATAATGTAAAATTATAAAAAAATTTTTATAAAATTCGTGATTCAAATTTCAAATTTATTCTTCATAGAAAATTCTTTAACATAATTCTATATTTTTCTTTATTTAAATTTCCTCATTAGAAAATATTTCTAATCAAGTAAATATTCAAGAATCAACTTTTTTATACAAACTGATGGAGTTTATACTGACAAATTCATGCTCCACACTCTTTAGAAAAAATTCATAACTTTAAATTCGGCAAAAACTTTACCAGAAATTAAATTACATTGTGTGTTACATAAATATTGACTAATAAATACGTTAATACTGAAATTTGAAAAATCAAACTTGAAAATTTTGTAAGATTTCGTATGATTAGTCTGAAACAAATGGCGGGAAAATCTTATAAAATTTTATTCAATCTTAAAACTTTTCTTCGAGGTAAATACAATTGATGTTAATAACCGATACATTTCCTTTAATTTGTTTCATCTAGATCAAAGTAATGATCATTTAGCATATGAAATGCTTATATTTGATAAAACAAAGTAACAAAAAAGGAAATATATAAGTCTGGCTAATGGTTAGTTGGAATTTGACACATAAAGAGAATATACTATTAATTATATTAAAACACCATGCAGTGATTCTTCGGTGGTAAAATCAACTTAAAATACTAAAAATGCAATTCAAAATCACAAAATTTTACAGGTTAATAGCGTTGTTCATGGTTTATCTTGATAACTTAAATTTAAATTAAAAGAAAGAGAGAAAATTTTACCTGTCTAATAAACGCATAGGAGTTGTATTTTATACTACTACCTACAACATTATATTCTAAAAAATAATGAAAAAAATATGCCAGTATATAACTATGTTCAATTGGTTGGATTTTCCTTTATGATTAATCCAGATTATTTAAATTTACATTCAAATAATAAAAAAAATATTATTATAGTATCTTATCTTTGACCAAGACAGTTCATTGTGGTAAGAAGTGAACTTGCTTATTGCTAATAACATATTAGAGGCTCGGATAATACATTATTGAAAAAAGAGGTACATCATTGAAAACTGCAATAAACAAAAAGAAAAACATATGAGACTCAAAAATATCTAACTGCTAAATATCCACCAGTTAATGATTAGATGTGAATGATTGAACTGAATTATAAAAGTTCGTTAAAATGTTTAATAAAGTTTTTAAATAAATATAGTTCGATATTTTTCCACACAAACCACTTTTTAATTATAATTTACTAAATGAACGACTCTTTAAATCTAATATTTAATTTCGCTCAATAAAATCATAATTTCATGCTCCAAAATCTTTAGTTAAAAAGTCTTCAGTAATCACAATTTTATTTTTAATTTTCGAAACATAAAATGCAATGATTCCATGCTATTTATCATTTATAATCTCTCTCACATAATCCCAAAACGTAATTCATGTTTATTTTATACATTGTAGCACAAAGCGTGGAGATTGACATCATTTAACGAGGTGCAGGTGTCCCGTGCCACAAACACTATCGATTGATCTTAATGAAGAAAACACAAGCGATTCTACTATTTCCATCAAAACCATATCCTTAGCATCAGATCTACCGCCCAACCACCTGACAAGCTAACGAATCTATGTCAGAACAAATGATGGATAAAAACAAAATAGAACAGAAATATACCATTGGGTTAAACTTCGTAAGTCCTGGAGCTACATGGACAAGGTAATGTGGACCGACAGCGGTGGCGTGAGTTTGTCGCCAAGCCCCCATCGCCAGCAATTAAAGGAAAATGGCGCTTGTCAAAAGGAGGGCCTCCACTAACTGCTGTCACTCGTGTTTACCGAGGCTGTCAATCGAAACCCCCCAAGAAAATAAGAGAGATGGTGTTCGATGTATGTTCGTGAGACTCTGCTGCAGTAATAGGCGCCTGTACTGAATAAATTACACTGAGTTATTTTTTTTTTTGCTTGGTAATTATCCGGGAATGAGGCAGGATTCTCACTACGTGAAGGTCAAGTCCGTGAGGTACTCACACGTGGGTAAAACGTGAAAAATAGATGGAACAAAAGGTACTGAAGTGGAATATCGCAGCCATTCATTCGTCATTAATCAAAATTGTTCACATTTAGTCATATTAATTTGTTTGGATGATTTAAGAATAAAGCACGAATCAAATGGTACATCATGAAAAATCCACGCATCAAGTATGCACCATAAATTTCAGAAGAATATGTAAATTTCGGCATTTTAAGAAATGAATGTGTATGAGGCTTAACAAATTTCCATTGCCAAAAATGTAAGTATTCCCGAGTCAAAAGATTTAGCTACTCAGAATTATTAAAGAACTTATCCAATGGATTCCGTTCATCATTCTATCTTATCATTATTAGAATTTGTTAACTTTTAGAAATGTGAAACATTTCCTTTAGAGCAAGTGCTTGACAAAATTTTTCACCTGGATATTTTACTACAAATTAGTTAATAGAAATTTCTTGTGAATAATGGATAGAGTTTTAAATTATAAATCAATATATGTTAGTCGTGGTTAATTTTCAAAGTTCTCGTTATATAACATTAGCATTGCGTTGATTTTTCTAAAAAAAATTTAAACTACTAAAATGTACCTAATTCTCTCTCTTTCCTATAAATTAATAAGCCTTTATAAAGTAATTATTAAATAACTAAATATTAATGGAGATAAAGGTTAACTTTTAATAACTGAAGAAATAACTTCCTTCTGCGTGCATTTATTTTTCTGAATAATTATTAAAAATGAATCGTTATTTATAATGTAATGAAATGTAATTAATAAAAATAAATAATAACTTAAAGAAACATGCAAATAAACAAAAAAAGAACACATGCATTTTGAGTTAATTTCCAAAACATCAAAAATTTTTGATTGTATAATATTTAGATTTCTAGAAAAAAAGTAGTGCTTGTTTTTCAATTTAAAGAGATTTTTAAATCAGATAATGAATTATAAATAGAACACATATATAAACTACCATTTTTTCCATCGAGCAGTCAAATACTATTTTAACATCTGCTAATTTTGTCTACAATCAATTGAAACTGAGAAAGTTGTGATACTTATATTATTAGAAATATATCTCTGAGCATCTGTTAGTCCAAAGTGTGTGTGTGTGTGTGTTCTACCTCTGTTTCTTTTAAAAATGTATTCAGGTAAATCCCTATATATTTTGGAATGTGAAATAATTCAATATAAAAATACACATAATTAGAGTATTCTAAATTAAAATACTATCGATAAACTTTAAAAACGAAAGTTCCAAATTGTAATTTTGAGATCTTAAGAGATATAATTTTTTTTTAATTTTGATTTTATTATCATTTATTAATGTCTTGCATCAACGTAAAAGAAGCAATATGTTTTCATGTTCTAATTTTCTATTGCACATTTCTTCCTAAAGTTTTCACATGGTGTAAAAATCAAAACATGTGTAAGTAAAACAAAACTTAAAAGAGAATCAATATAACTTTTCTTTTATTGTGAAACAAAAATCAATGAATTCAGACAGTGGTTTAAATTTTGCAACTACACAACTTTTTATATTGTTGTTTGTTTGTATCTATTGCTTAGACACCAAAGTTCTTTTGTCGCATTTCATTGTTGAAACAGAAATCAATTACAATGATATGAAAGAATTCTTTTTACTTTAATACATAACTCTATATGTGGATTACACTTATATATTACAGTATTTTAATGCATAACCACATATTGATTTTCCTAAATCACTATGAGATTTATTCACTTTAATTATATGTAACTCAAGTGCAATATTTTTAAGAAACTAGATGATAGGGAATAATTTTCCTCTCTACATATAAACCAAACCGTGTTTGAAATTAATTCATTCCTTTTTGAAAATTTTCCATTTATAACTCCAGAAAAAAAGCGTCCATATTTAACAAATAAAGAAATGTATTAAGCATAGGTTTTCAGCCATAAGCTTCGTTTATCAACAACTGGGGTGACTGAAGTTAAACTACTACACACCAATCAAATGTGTGCCGGAACTTTTGGCAGCAGACGCGTTTAATCATAGGTTAGTTTTCTTAGAAAAAAACAGAAGAGCCACGTGAAGGGATGAGACACCCAGCAATTAAAGAAGATGCAATTGGAAGCACAAAAATCACAGGATAGAGGGGAAAAAAACCCCGCTTCTAAATTAGGATTCGCAGCTCAAAAAGCTTAGCCTCGAACACATTTCACGGTAAAGTAGAAGCCATTTAGTCCCGCAAATGTTTTAATCGTTGTTTTTACTGCATCTCTCTCAATGATTGGTGAACAGGGGACGTTTATAAAAAACATTTTACCCATCTTCAGATGTGCAAAAACCAATCTTATGCATTTGAAAACTTTTCTTTAATTATGATGGTTCTTATATGATATCAAATAACTTAAACAGATTAATAATGTCAGCCACATACAGTTATGCTTAAAAACTTTTTCCATATTTACCAATATTTTTATAACAAATTGTACAATTATATTTTTGGTGTTGATAAAATGGGATAGTAATTGTCATCTCACTAAGCCTTAAATTATTATTTAATGATAAGATATAGATAAAAAGATTATTGTTTTATTTTTGAATTAGACAAGATAAACTAAAATCAATAGCTGCTAATGGATTATGAAACATAATGTTTTTTATAAAAAGGTCTCTGTCATGCAAAATAATATCAGAATGATTAACGTTCTTACTTTTAATTCAAAAGCACATGAGTTTGCTTTCCACATTGAGTGTGAATGCTCGTAGTGATGCTTAATTTATTTTAGAACTTATTTTACGTTATATAACCAGTCATTAATTAGACTAAATAACCCAGTCCCAGATTTTTAATAATATGGAATTTTTTAGACTATATAACCCAGGAGAATAAGATTTTGTGAGAAAAAATGATGTTGAGTGACAAATGGGCCAAACCTATTTATTTCTATGAATTAAATTAATTACAGTTTAAATACAGATCTTCAATTTTGTTTCGCTCAACGAATGCATTTGTGTATAAATGTTAAGTTAATATACCTGACTATATTATATATATATATATATATATATATATATATATATATATATATATATATATATATATATATATGTATATATATATATATATGAAAATCGATGCAAAGTACCCGGAAAACTATAGAGGATTGAATACACTAAAATTACATTTCAGATAAAATTACAATTTTATTTGATTGTAGTGTAAAAAAAACAAATGTGACGATCTGGTAGATTTGCAATATTTAGATTCTAATTCAGATCAAAATTTTCTATATCGTTTTGATTTAAGATTTGCAAAATCGTTTTGTGACGAATCAAATTTAATTTCCTCCATATAATTTAAATTTTACTTTTGTATAAACAAAAAGATAATTGTACGAAGAAAACAGAAAAAAAATTTACTTTCCTCATAAAATTTCATACTTTTGTTGCGTTATAATATATATATATATATATATATATATATATATATATATATATATATATATATATATATATATATATATATATATATATATATATATATATATATATATATATATATATATATATATATATATATATATATATATATATATATATATATATATATATATATATATATATATATATATATATATATATATATATAAGCCTTGTGTGCGTGGAAGTTTCTTTGTTTGTAAATATTAGTACAATGTTCAACATGTCTTACTTGTAATTTCTTTTTCTGTTATTTTGTATTTTTATGCAATTTTCTTACGTAATATTAAGCTATAAGTTAAAATTTTGTGAAGGTGGCACTCATAGCTATCTACTGAGTTGCAATCAAACTCAGTAAAGTGTTTATGGGCAGTTAAATACTCTTTAATCATTTTTCTCTGAATGAGGTGCTTGAGTTGATTCGGCTTTTCTGAAAACTACGATACATATAATTTTGTTGTACATTTTTTAAACCTTCACAGCATATTCTATTTTGTTTTGATAGATAGAGAATTCCTTAAACATATCGCAAGAAAAACTAAAAATCTGACAAGGAATCAAATGAAAGAATGCATTTGTGTAAGACACATAAGCAACATCTTTCTCTATCTTTTAGCAACATTAAGGATAAAACCAAGAGTATTTCAATCCTACAAATGTAGTTCTAGCAGCAACTGTGTATATAAATATAGTTTTTTCAACGATAAAAATGTATTCTTCGTTAGAATATTACCAGTAAAAGCTATATTTAGACATAAAAAGTATAAAAATCAATATTCCTGGTATTTTTTTCCTAAACTGAAAATTTACCTTTACTTATTAAATATGAATGCATTAAAGTTTAACAAATTATAGCTGCATTAAATTACTTTCTGCCTAAAATTTTGCTCATGTGACTTATATCTGTACATTTCGTCATTATTTAAGATATTATTCTTATAAATATTCACATACATGATTAGTATTTGTTTCAATCATTGTATTTGAGAATATTTTTGAGAATATATGAACTTTATATCTAATTTTTTTTTTGGAATAGGGCACATAGTTTGAAAAAATATAAGAAGCGAAAATGTATACAGTTCGCTTCTTATATTTCCTTTTGATACATTAAACTTTGCTTATTTCTGCCTATTTATGACAAGAAATACAAAATTTAAAAGTGATTCAGTAGTAAAATATTATTGGGGGCAAGAACATGAACATAAAATAATATAATAATATTTGAAAACAAATTTATCGTTCAATAAATATATATGACTACATATGAGAAATATACAATTTTTATTTTAACCACAAAAGAACTCAAAATAAAAAAATAAGGAAAAAGACTCTTATGAAGACATTCTGTATGAAAAATAATGTAAAAATATTATAGCAGGAAAGTTTGTGACAAAATTTCTACAATTATTTGTGACGTAATGAATACATATTTACACTTATTACTCCTTAACTTTAAGAAAATTTAGCGATCAAAACATCTTCATTTTTTAAAGTTTTAGTTTCATTTTGAAAAAAAGAAACTAAAAAAACAATTATTTTTTTAAAGCAAATTTGCTATGGAAGAATGCAATGAAAAAATTTGGTATGAAGGTTGTCTCTATAATAGTGTTCGTGGTCCTGGCTTTGGTACCGAACCTGCGGTTAAAGCACTTTAAAGATGTGGGTTGACTGTGACTTCAATTGCAGATAAAACTGCAATTCCTCATTAAAGTTGTAAAACATATTTTTATAGGGTTTTTGAAGAAGAAAAGCGTGTTTCTTTCAGAAACATGATCTCTGAGAAAATGAAATTCTCAAAATATCAGGCTCATACATTGTTTAGAAAATATGTAAAAAATCAAATTTTAGTGAAATAATAAAATGACCGATTAAAATTTATAACACTGAATATACTTTATTACAATAATTATATTTGTAGTTGCTCATTTTTTTTTTATATTGGTGATATAGAAACAAGGTAAAATCTGCTTTATTTCATTAGGAGTTAACGCGAAATTCCACAAACTAATATTCAGCTTTTTATACAAAAATTCATCATGTACTCCATGAATTTTCAAGGTTTTATCTTTCCGCGTTTCAATGATCCATAAATTGAATTCCCATCAATGCATAGATGCTGGAAGTGGTGTTGAAGACATTGGTTACAATTTTATAGCTTTCTTGTGCAAAGTAATCATGAAGTTATAAACCAAGCCAAGAGCTCAACAGAAGTCTTAAGCAGTTTTATCAACGATAACATTTATAATTCTTCAGTTTACTTCCCCAAACTAATTCCATATATTCATTCATCATCTAGATTTAAAGCAATTTCTTATGAATTTCCAGCTCCCATGTTAAATCATATTTAGATTGAATTTTTTTTTAATTAAGGTTTAATTTTGATTCGGTTTGGTTTATTATTATAAAATGGATTTTGCACTCGAGGTCTGACTATACTGTGAATGCTTGAAGTAAATTCTATACCATAACAAAAATTTAAGTCAGAATTCATATAAGCAATTGAACAAAGCTACAGAACTATCCATTCAGCTGCAGCTTAGTGTAATAATTAAGGCAATAACAAAAAGACATGGTTATTCATTGTTATATTTGTCAATCTTTATCATCGAAACAGTTGCTTGTTAATATCATTGTTCATCTATACATATATTACTTATCAATTAAAAAATTTATATGTGAATCATACAATACCGAAATAACGAAATAAACAAAATGTTTTTAACTGAAAGAACGAAATCACGAAGAATTCAAAAAATACTATAAGTAGGATTTTAATCATTTTTAATAAGATTACAATTCGAATTAAAAGAACAGTATATTTTAATCAAAGTCATATTTAAAAAAATTATTTAAATTGCTTTTATAACTAACATTTATAAATTTGTTCATATAAATGAAGTGCAAAAAATAATCATCCACATCAAAAATTTATAAATAATTTTCATTTCAACACTAAAAGTATGAATAAATTTATTTTTCTGAATCTTTTTATTTAAATTCAAAAACATAAATTCTTAAATTTATGGTCATTTACATTTAGAACATCAAACCAAATTTACTAGTAATACTACTTTTATTTAATGAACTCGTGCATTCTTCATGTCTTTCTAAATAAATCTAACATAATCCAAGATTATTTGCAGAAAATATTTTCTTCGTCTAAGATAAAAAAAAAAAAGATAAAAGAAGAAGAAATTTCGAAGGAAACTCAGTTTCCTTCTATGAGGTTAGATTATTTTTTACGAAGTTAATTAGCTAAATTAATTATTGTAATGATTGTAGAGAAAATAATTTAATACATTATATTTTAATTATGACAAAGATTTATCAACGAAGCATATGAATACTTTGGTTAGTGAAGATGACTCTTCATTCAGCTTCCAGAATTTTACTTCCAGATCACGAATTTAAGGATTTGGTTAACTATTTTTACAGGATCTCAAAACTGGGATTAAAGAAGATAGGTGGAAGACCCCCAGCTAGATCGTGGTTCAAGTTTCTGGTATCAGGTAAAGACAGATTAAGCTCTATTGCCCAAGAAAAGTCTATCAGCTTGGATGAGTGGTTATTAGAGACTAGCTTTGAGCAAGCTATCCCGGGGTGGGAGAGCTTCTTTTTCTCGCAATTAAATCTCTACGGTTCTCTCGCTTTCTTTGCAGAAATTAGTTCTATTTTTTACCTTCCTCCATCCCAAGGCCAGTGCGTGTATGCCTAACTTTTTATTTGCCACGTGCTACATCTGCAGGTAGGAAATTACATCTTAGCAGCGTTAATTATTATCTGGAAGTATTTTTTCTACCTTAAAGTAAACTTAGCTAGGGAAAATTTTAAAAAAAATGCTTTTTTTCGTCGGTTTCTTTTGAATTTTAGATTGTATATTTTCTAAATGTGATTAAAGGAACTCTCTAAGTTAAAAAAATAAAAAATATATTAATAGGGGATTCAGAAACAAAACATTTTCTGTGGGATTAAGGTTAAAAAAAAAGATTTGGAAATATAATTTTTAGTTGAATTTTAACTTCGTGATGTTTTTTAAAAGATAATTATTTAGAATGTAACAATAAATAAATAAATATTGGACTCAGGATTAACAAATATAAAAGTAACTGTAATGATAAATGGTTTTTTATTCGATACAGTGGTTGCCGTCTTATATTTAGAGATCTATGTTCAAATTACAAGAGAAATACCTATACAGTATTTTCATTGACCTTTTCTAAAATTTCTCTCTAAGATTTCTTTCTTACAATTTCATTTTGGGTTCTCATCAAATGGTTATTGAGAAATTCAAATGTGGCCTAAATTAAACGCAATTCTTCCTGAAATAAAAATTTCACCTTTTGGACAAAAATAATATATTTAATTATAAGCTGTTATAGTTAAAAATGTAAAAATACAATATACAAGACGAAAATAAAAATATTACCGTTCATTTAAATGAGAAAGAAATAAAATCACATGACATATAATATAGCAGGGTAACAAAAATTATAAGTAAGATTATAGATTTGTTGGGCAAGAAATGCGTTTTGTATTCATAAAAATGGAGAACCATTAATTCCTACAGCCACTGAAACTCCTAAATATCTATTCCATATTGTCTAATTTTTAGGAATTATAATTCCATGCCCTGAGTACTTTTGTTCGATGGGGATGTTTATTTCCCTGCCTATATAAAAAAGCAGCCTATATTAAAAATTTTCAACTCATATATATATATATATATATATATATATATATATATATATATATATATATATATATATATATATATATATATATATATATATATATATATATATATATATATATATATATATATATATATATATATATATACATACATACATACATATATATATATATATATATATACATACATACATACATATATATATATATATATATATATATATATATATATATATATATATATATATATATATATATATATATATATATATATATATATATATATATATATATATATATATATATATATATATAATAGTTAATAATTTTCATAAAGATCGAAAAAATTAAATATAGGTAAAAAAGGAGTTTCTTTTGAGAATAACAACTAGAACAGAAATGTTAGACTTTCCAAAGCAAAAATATAAAAGAACAGCTTGCAAAAATCTTTTAAAAAGTTGCTAATGAAGTCATAAAATATTTATTGGAATTTCAGAAGAAGAATATAATAGATAAAATTATCGAAAAATATGCCTTAAAAAAGATTTTAAAAAACTGAAAATAAAAAAATGAAAATGACAAAAATTCAAATAAAAGTTAAAAGGTTATAAATCATAATTTGTGTCTCAGTGAAAGGGCAATACTTCAGTAAAAATATAAATTTTATATGTTGAAATAATTTCTCTTAAGATATAAAATTTTTTTGTTATTAAACATTGCACATAATATTTATGAATATATCTATGTTTTTATCTCAGAGTTCATACTAAAACATTAAAATAATCATTTTGCATTTTTTTTTACTATTCAATGAGATGATTTATTTATTCATTTTCGAAATTTCTGTTATGTATTAAACCACATTTTTAATATATATAAAATACAAAAGGCATTACTATGATGTCATAACACTAAATTGAAATTAAATAAAACTTTAAGTAAAATAAAACTTTTAATTTATTTGATGTTTTATTTAAAAATTTTAGAGCTACTAAATTAATTAAATTTTCACAAAAATATATGGTAAATCGTAGTCACTGATATTTTTCTTAATTCTTCATATTACATTGAACAATTCCTTCATTTTAATAAGCAATTAAATGCCTTTTATTTGAAATAAATTTCTGTTTAATTTGCTCTTTTGATTTTTATTTCTTACACTAAAATATACGCATTATGAAATACATTCTATTCTTTTTATTAAATGCAGTGGACTCCTTGTTATTGCATATTTTCATTCGAAGAAATGAGGTTTTCTTTGGCAGCCTATCTTTTACTTACTTTGATGAATAACTCTTAAATAAATTTTGACAGCAGATTTATTATCTTCATATAATAGTTATTATATGTCAATTATAATTTTTGAATACTACGGTTTTTGGTGCGGCTTTCGAATTTTAAACATTCTTAAAGCAAACATTGCTCACCAGGGTTATTGCAATCAATGCTGTCCAGGTTTTAGTTAAAATTGTCTAACTCTTGATTTTCTAATTTACATTGTAATATAATCACAATGCAAAACTTCTACTTGTTTACATTCTCTACAAAGAAAAATGTTACAAAATAATGGAATGATCAATCTTACTTTTTGTAGTGTTGTTGCCTCAAGCTGAAAAAGAAATGTTTTTGACAACGCATTAATGGAAATACTTTATAAAAAGAGAGAGCAATAATAATGCAAATATTGCGTTTTCTATTTATAAGATATATTTCCAAGGTGTTGGGTTGAGTTGTTGCGTAATCGTATATAATCAGAAAATTAAAATGAACTCTGATTATAACAGATTTTAATACATAAAATCAATTAAAGAAAGCTATAGGTAATATAAAATTTGAAAACCGAGTATTCTCTTAGCTTAATTGTTCAAATACACAAATTTTTATTCCATTAGAAATCTTTTATATGAATAAAAATTAAGATTTACTTCTCTTAACAAAAAAAGGGAATTAAGGTTACCAAATCTCATAAATCAAGAAAAAAATGTTTGATGTAAAAAGCTATTGCGTAGAAAAGCTGACACTGGCATATCAGCAATAATTTCTTTTACTGGTATATAACACGTGACATTTGGTGGAGCACGCCACATGGACTAATCATCACACGTGACACATCTCAGTTAGTAAAGAAATAACGATAAGTTTACACGAATTACATTTCCTTAAGAAATTACTTTTTCATGCCATAATCAAACTCTAATAGTCTCAATTTTTGTTTTATATTATGTGAAAATATTTTTTATTTCGTCATTTTTTAACATAACACAGATTAAATTGTATGACCATCTCATAAACAAGAATTGAAACTTGATTAACACAAATTTAAATATTTCTTCTTAAAAAAAATATATTGATTTGATCATTTACCTTTTTTGTAATTAAAAAAGTATTACTTGTCTGAAAGATTAAGTAAATAGGTTAATTCTATTAAATGAGAAAAAAAAATATTTCATTCGATTATGTCTTATTTGTGAGAGTTACGATTATTTACTCTTTTTTATATTCTAAAAATAATTTATTTGAAACGAGAAAAGTTAATTTACTGAGAAATAGAATTATAGATAAATTGGGAACAAAATCAGTATTGCGCACAAAAATTCATTTGTCAAATGATTTAAAAGAAACTAAATAAAAAAAAATTCTTACAATCCAAAAATATTTTAGTAAAAATTCGTTAAATCAGAGAAAATTTAAAAAGCGTATCACTGTAAAAAAATAAATAGTTTTAAAAAACTTAAATTTGCATTTAAATTATTATAAAAGAGTGATAACAAAAATTTTCATGAACTAATTAATGATATATATAACAAATGAAAAAAAAAGCTATATTAATTATGAATTGCGTGCAGAATTATGTTAGTTAAAGGGTATAAGTATGTTTCGTTAATGTACTGGATTATTGATATTATATATTGCAAATATTTAAATATGTAAAAAAGAGTAATTTTTTTTATTATTTTCTATTACTGAATTTTTTATTAATTGTAAAATTTTATAATAATTTATGCTTTCTTCATTAAATGATGAGATGTTATTTGATGATTTGATTTGATTATTTCTGTTCAACTAATTTTGCAGATGAGAACCAATTCCATCAGAGCAATTTTTAAAAGAAAAATGGATAGCTATAGATCTCCACAACTAAGGTAGAAATCGAACAAGCAAAGTTATGAATTAAAAGCCTGAAATGCAATCGTTCAGTTTACCAAATAGCGACGTAGTCTCTGATGTATATGTTGTTACTTATGACACTTGGACAAGCCAAGCTCGCTATGCCTTGGCTTTGTGAATTTAAGTCAATAGAGAGCGTCTTTCGTTTTAATCAGAGCACCACGAAGATGAAAGTACGTCTTTGCTCTTTTTTTAAAATCCTCCGATAGATGGCCCCACCAGAGGATCCACTCCCACAATTTTGACATTGATCTAAAGGGGGAGGAAATTTCTCCAGACCATTGCACCCATGGTAACTGCTCAATGACCGACCACAGGATTTTCGATTCCACCGATTTAACGAGCACGTATATCGCATGCACTCGGTGGGTCTTTGGTAGCATTGGGAATCGAACCCCATCCTTCCGGATGGAAGGCCGATACCCTAACCATTAGGCTACCAAAGTCCATTCTGATGAATATATATATTGTGGAAACGAAAGCTAATCAAATCAGGACCTGCAGTAGAAAGTGGATGAGCTGTCAGTAGCTGCTTCCAGTTAAGATCAGCAAAGTGAAACATAATTTGCATGGGCAGTGATTGGAAAGGTGACCACACAATCTCTATCACTGGGTTGTTGGACTTAAAGGTTAGGGACATGTCCACGATAATCTGTGACGTCCAGAGTTCTTCCACTATTGTGGCGGGGATGTAGAGAGGAGGGTCCAGTTCAATTGTGACCTAGTCACCTAACGGTTCAAAATTACTAGGCGCTTAGTGATGAACGAGCATTTTAAAGCAGTTAACCTTATTGTACAATACAAGGCTCACCTGCACCACTATATATGTAAGTATAAAATGGATTCCAAGCCACTAAAGACACCCAAGCCTTAGGTCGAATTCGAACCATCAAATGTTGAATCAAAGGCAAGAGCGCAAATCATTCGGCTGCCATCTCATGACATTTGTCTTGATTTTCACCAGAACTTGATATGGATTCGAAGGTAGATACAGACACCCAATACATATGTTGCTATTTGTAAAAATTTTATTAACATTATTCATATAATCCCTTTACAAGCAAGTCAATGTTCTGTTATATTTAGAAAGGGTATCATAGAAATGCTCTTGCAAATTGAAAATGTAACTCCATAACATGCATAATCTCCCCTTCAGCTTACCATGATGTCCCCTAATGTTTAACCTAACATTTAGGGAACATCATGGAACACTTACCTAGTTCAACGTGCCTACTACACAATATGTGATCAGATATGACACAAAATTTTAGTGCTACCACATAGTACGTAGTTTAATTCTAAATATGTGCTAGAAATGGTGCAAAAAAGTTCTTTTTTTCCAATGGAGGGCACAAGAGGGCTTAACCCTATGGCACAACAAAGCCAGAGACTGCTATTCATATGTCGTTACCCAGCGGGCACCTGTGAACCAAGTCACGGAGGCGAGTAGCGTTACTCGCGTCATACTACCACAAACCCGTTTATAAGGTGGGCCGCATTCATACAACAACACAGAAGAAAGGACAGATGAACACAGAGAAGGAAAGAAACATCCATGCCCGAACCGGGATTCGAACCCGGGACCCACAGCTCAGGAGTCAGGAACGCTAACCATTCAACCAATCGGTCGGCGCAACAAAGTTCTAAAACACACTACATTTAAAAAATTTTAGTGAAAAATTATTTTTTTGGTTCGAAAATTTTAAGACTTATATTGTGGGTATAAATATGTAACTGAATTCTTGCATTTTCTTATTATTCGTCAATGGCGATACAGTTTCAACTTTTGGACGCAGAACTTTATAAAACCACTATATTTAAGGGGGCAAGTAATGTTTCAGGATTATTAAAATTGTAAACTCAAACTTCCTCAACATGAAATTAGTTTTTTGCCATCGGATGTTTGAATTCCTCTTGTTGGCACGCTGAAAACTAGACAAGCTGGGCGACCTTGAAATCCTCTAAAACTTAAAAAATATGTATAGTTTATTAATTTCGCATAAGCAGAAATTTGTCAGTTAACTCTAAAATGAAGATATTATTACCATATACTTATTAAATATTTTATTGTAATTAAAAAATTCCCGTTTTTAAAATGCAGGAATATATAATCATAAGTTTTATATCACTATAAATTTAAATTATTCTGTCAGATCTCTTACTCATTTCATTACGTTGTTTCCTCAAAAGTAGTAAAGTAATTTAAAACAAATTCTAACAGAATCATTTTAAATTCAATTTTGAACTGTTAAACAATGTAAAAGCAGGTGCAATAATTCATCGCTGTTTCTCCATTGCTTAACATTAAAGCACGGCAAAGACTTCCCGGGAGAAAAAGACAGACCATCAAATAAAGGCGAAATTGGACACCGATACGGTTGAAGTATCGGAATCTGGCAATTACGGCACGTAATGTTCCGGAAGTGACGTACGTGGCCTGCATAGCGGGTAAGGCGATGCCCAAAATCAACTTCCTCCACAAGAGACCAGAGTATCCAACGGGGGATTATTACGCCCTTTCATTAACTCGCCAGATTAACGTTACCTGGGAATGGTAGATTAGGCTCCTTCATTTCCCTCCAAGACTACAACTTTATCATACGAGGGCTACAATTAAATAGTTATTCAAAAAATAAGAACTACACAAAAAATTAAGCTAATTAAATGATTTAGTTTTTATTGTTTAACGTATTCTGCCAATTTCTTGTGAATTGGAGAAGTTATAAAAATATAATTTCATTCGTAATTACATTAGAAGTACCCACACTAATAACTGAAAAATAATTTTTGTGATTTTTCATGTCACAATTTATAGCAAGTGAGCAGAATAATTTTAGTGACATACAACTATGATGTCATACTTATGGATTTTATTGTTATTAATGTGGTACTGCATATTAATTTTTGAACTATATAGTGTATAATGAGTTGGATTTATTGTAAATTAAAACTTAAGAAATTAATATTGCTTATAAAAATATTACCTTCTTAATTTCTTTAGCATTTCAGGAAAATTGTAAAAGCATGTAAAACTTCTTGAAAAATAAAAGGAGTCTATTTTGTAAAAAATTATAAATTTACTTTTTATTACCAATTAACTCTCTAATTATGCAAGGAAGTAATTAAAAAATAGAGATAAAAAGATAAAAATATTAAAATATTTCAAAATTAATTGCAAATATTTCCCATAGGTGGTGCAATAAGTTTTCGTACTACAGAGAAACAACCAGTAAAAATTGTTCTTTTTTTCCAGCAACCTAGCTAAAATATTAGATGGTAGAATATTTTGTAAAATTAAATATTTTTATGTATCTTTATATTATGATTATAAGATTACAATATAGTGATGCTGTAATCTTAATAAATATCTTTAATATTTTTAATTAATTTTTAAATATTTTTTTATTTTCCAGTAAATATACAACTTAATTTGACCTATTGACATTCACTTTTTTATTCAATCAATTTCATAGTTAGGGGATAATTTTCAAATACTTTATTTATGTAATAAATAGAAACTAAATTAAGTTAATATTATACAAATTATTTCTTTCAATTCAATATTTTAAGCAGGTTAATTTAAAAACAATGTGAAAAGAAAAAAATTTGGAAAAGCCATGTTTAAAACTTTGTTGAAAACATTTTGAAAAAAGTTGAAAATATTTTAAAAATCACACATATTTCAGATTATCAAATATTAATATTTACACAGTACTTGAAATAGTACTTTATCCTTCAATTTTTCAAGAATTCAAAGTTATAAAGTTATTCAACTTGCTTTAGATAATAATAAGAAGCAATAAATACATACTGTCAAGACTGCATGTTCTTTTGATGGTGGACTAATTTAACTACAAATTTTATAATATCTCATTTGAAATTATAAAATTTGTACTTTCGAATTTCCTTAAACTAAACTTTTTCTGCTTTTATTACAAATAAGTTTTATGTTTTATGAATATTTTCTATCACTCCCAATGGTAAAAAGACAGTGTGAAAAGTTTCCTTCACTTTCATTTGCCATGGAATTCATCAATATAATTGCTCGCTGAAATCACTGTTTTTGAAGTTTTTATGACTTCTGCAGCATTTTTCCTGGAAACATATTTATCCCAAATTTTGAGATGGTGAAAGTTATAAGATTTTTTGCTGTTATAACGACATACATGAAGTGTGGAAACCACATCCCATAATTGTGTATCAATAACATGTTTTATTCATTATGCTTTGCTTTTAAACATCCTATTTTCAATTGTAATATCATGGGTCACTTTATGTTAAAAATTCTTTTATAAACAAAAATATTAAGATTCTTCTGTAATTTATTAATTTTAGAATTTCAGTTTTTAAAGACAAAGCCGTCAGCCAGTAATTCTATACTTAATTATATTATAAAAATCGCGTTTTCTAAAACATACGAAAAAATTTCTTAAAGTTATAGAACACTTTGTAGTATATACTCTAAGATTTTCTATAATATATCTATATATATATATATGTATATATATATATATATATATATATATATATATATATATATATATATATATATATATATATATATATATATATATATATATATATATATATATATATATATATATATATATATATATATATATATATATATATATATATATATATATATATATATATATATATATATATATATATATACTGGTTATTAACAGAGCATAGTTTTTGCTGAATTTAATTTAGTTTGTAAAATCAGCTTTGTAAAAGAAAATTTTTGTTATTTTTTAATTATATGTTTCACCAATCCAAATTTCAGTGATTTGTTTTCTAATGCATCAAGCTTCTCTGAATTACATTGAGAAACAGCAAAATTTATGAAGATATTTCAAGAATTAGGTTATTGTTTAGAGTTTTTGTGAATTCTACATAATGGGATAAGAAATTACAGGAATTAGGATCACATTTATGCAAGATTTACTGAAGTTCAATAACATTATTTTTAAGCAAATAGATTTCAATACTAACAAATGTACAATTCTGTACAGTAGAGATTTTATTCAGATAAAAATAATCAAACAGTTCCTTTAAGATTAGTCAATCTGGACCAAAATCAATATTTTGAAAATCTGATAGTGAGAATTACTACTTTCATTTACATTCATATATTAGGTAAAGTAGATGAAATCATATATGATATTACAGGGCAATCCAAAAGTTTTTTTAATCATAAAGTGTTTTTTTCACTTTCAAGTTAAGCTTCTGATTACGCCACTTTATTACGATTCTCATTGCTTTAAAATATCCGTGAAGCCAGATAACGTTTCATCTGCGACACACATAATTAATTACGACATCGTATTGAGATGGCGTCGTAAATCCGACTTGTGGACAAATTTTTCTGTGCCTGCTTTTAAATCGTATAAAATACCGTCGAAATTCATTTTATTACTAAACGGATTTCTTATGTAAAAGCACAAGAAGGCTTGCGAAGTCATTTTTCTTTGATTCAAGCCATTAACACGTTGACAATAGAACAGAATAAAAAACAAAATGAAGAAGGAAAGACAAAACATTCACTTCATGGTTAGTTTAAATCAGCAAGGATGGTTTAAATTTTCTATTTTGGATATTTTTTAATAAATATTTTTCATTTTTTTATTCTCTTTTTTCACTTATTCTCAATCAATAACCGTTACATATTTCTAATATTATTATTCCTGTTGAGGTGATATTACACTACAGTTTTTTTATGAACAGTGAAGGATATTTGTTAAAATTAATTTTATTATTTTAATTGATAAAATTAGCTAAATAGGAAGTACTTCATGATTATTTTCAACTCTATGATTGAAAAATCCAAATGACAGTGATTTATTTTCTAATTTCTCAAGTTTTTCTCAATTTTACTAAAGCCACTAAAATACTTAATTAAAGAAACTCCAAAATTTTAAATATATAATTTTTTTATTCAGAAAGTTCTTCATTAATCTTCGATTTTAAAATTATTTTTGTTTGCTTTATAATAAAATTTTAATCTTACAATATTTTACACTTTTTCTGTAGGAATAGTAATCATATATTCAAACTGCTTTTAAATTATCCTAGTAAAATCTAATATCTAAAAATTGGTATGAAAAAGATCTTACACCAAAAGAATTGCAGCTATTCCGTATCATCTTAGAATTAACGTAATAATTTTCACTGAACAAAATGAAAGGAGAAAATTAGCTACTTTTTCATCCCGAAAATGATAAACCTCATTACCCTATGGTATAAAAATGACGCGAAAAATAATCACCGGCACTTTTTACCTGCGAGCCATTCGTTACCCGTTACTGGACGTCATTGGCATGGGACCCAAGAATATCTTGGAAAGCTAAGACAAAGTATCCAAGGAGCTCTGGATATTTATTCATTCATTTTCATTAAGGGGTGGCAGCGTCGAGAGATAGGCCATTAGTCATTAAGAAACTGGCGACAAAACAAAAAGAATAAGTATAAAAATAAATAAATAACTGGTATGCGAGGATGATTACGGTTACTTCCTCCACCCAGCGAAGAAGATTGAGGATCTCCGCAGAAAGTGGTGGATCTCAATGGTATAACTGGAATCTGTGAGTTGCAGATCTTTTGTCAGAAAGAATGTCACCAACCTGGGTCCGGTGGGTACACAGGAGTAATGATGAACAAACTCCCTTCTTGGAAAAATTATCTTGTGCTAGATCTTTTCTTGATATCATTAGGGGCTTGTGCTGGAAGTTTCCTAGTGGTGTTGTAATAATAACTTAACAATATCTTTTGCGTCACCTGTAGTAAGTATAAATCATTTACTGCTGGAATTAATCTTTACATTAAGAAAATTTTAACGTTTCAAAAATCACTTTCTTTGGTTTCTCCATCTAAGCTTCTTAAAACTATTTTTATTACACCACTTTACATTTCATGAAATTACTTACAATTATGATAATTTTATATACCATTAATTTATTTTTGTTGTAATTTTATTTTAAAGATTATCACACATATTTAATGTAAGTAAATTGACCAAAAATTCCGATACAAATGTTTATGTAAATATTATACCCAATTTCCTTGCATTTTTTAAAATCAAAATCATACTTAGCATTTATTGAGCTATCGCTTCAATTCATAGAATTTTCTGAACTTATTCATCATTATTTCAATAAAAGTAAAGTTTAATGCACTGAAAAAGTAATAAGTGCATTTTTTATCACATGAGCAATTTTGTTTTGTGATAATGTGGATTAGATTGTTTGATGATAATTGTTACAATTTTTAAAAAAAAAAATAAAAAGTTTTGACTAAATGCATGATGGCCAGAGAATAAATTTACAGCATATTTTCTGTTCGGTTATGTATGATGATTGATCTGATCATGTTAATTTATTAATACCTTAACTTCTAAGCGTAAAATAGCAAATTTAAATTGTTACATATTTATTAATTGCCCAATAAAATTTTAATCCTATTTTGATAAGTCGTATTAAACGTTGCTTACAATTATTAAATTTGGTTTTTTATGGCCTTACGATTATATAAAATTCCTTTAATCAATTATTAATACTTGATAACACATGGGCTAGACATGTTATTTCGCTTAAGAAAAATAGGTTTGCCACCTTCATTTTGGATTTTGTTTGTTTTAATAACAAGCCATGTAACTTAAAATATTTTGAATTATTTTACTGCTGGATTCATTTTTACATTACTATTTTTCATTTGATCACATTAAGTAAATTCGATAAACTTCATTGCCTCAAATGATCTAATTTTAGTCGAATTAGATTAATTGCAATGGTAAAAACTGACTAATAATACTATCCATTAAAATTCAACGGTCACCATCAAAAATCAGCTGAGTACCAACCAGATCCGTAACACTTCATGAAAGTGGTTCCCATGGTGACCAAAGCCCATTTGTCAAACTTTTAGGGAAAATGAATGGCTGTTGAGTTGCACTAAATAGTTTCTAAAACACAGGGAGAGCGGAATAATTAACGCGAAGACGATTAACCTCCACCTTTTTTTCGGGTTCCCTTGCACACGAAGCGACACCACCGGTAGAGGCGGTCGTTAATCAAGAGGCCGCTGACAAAAGTCTTCAGGGTAATGAGTGGTTAAAAAGACATTTGTTATTTTTCTCGGCTCAATTAAAGAATTAAGGGATTCGCTAAAAAGCAATTAAGTTCGTGATGACGCGGTAATTTTTGTTTGCTCTGGCGGTGGGACCGAACGAAACGCTGGCTTTAGAAAAAAATGGCGCAAATAATTTTAATGACCAATTTGGGATTACAACCACTGAGGTCACGTTTAAAATGAACAAGATAATTTACTTAGCGTGCAAACATGCAATGATCACGTCTATAAAAGAAATTTATGTTCATCCTGTACCCTTGATAAAGAAAAGTAAATTCAGCAGGGATAATAGATTTAAGCTTCATTTAGTTTATGGCAGACTTACCAGAACTCTGCTACCGATTTAAAATAATGTGGTGATAAGCAATGATTCTGAATATCGTCGAATAACGGTACTTGTGTTAAATTCTGGATATCGAATATGTTTCTTATTCAGTTATTCTGTGTTCTAATCCAAGAAAAGAGCATTGGTATATTTCGATACTGAATTTTTTTTTACTTGATAACTTTTTAAACTTTTTTAAATGTTTTTAATGAATCAAATAGTTTTGGAACGTAAATATTACACAAAATAGCTTTTGTGAAATTTATATTCGTGTGGCATATAATAATATATTGAAAACGCTTATCAATTTGAAATGACTATGGACTTGTCAATAATGAATCAATCGGAAATGTTAATGAAAAATCTATGGACATGTATGAAAGCTGTGCTAGTGTAAAGTTAAAGAATGAAGAATTCCCGAACTAACACCATGTATAGCTTATACATTACAATAAGTTTCACATATAAATAAGCTTCACTCATGCAAAAAATGCGCATGTTCCTAAAAATGATTTTAATTAACTTCTTAGATACTGAATACGACTTTGAAATATGAAATTAATTGGGAATATTAGGCATAGAGTGATTTCACAAATTACTATGAATAAAATCAAAGTCTCTTTTTTTATGATGTATTTCACTAAGTATAAAATTAATAAAGATGATACATTTCTTATTCCACTTTAGCAAGAGAGAAAGAGTTTTTTTTAATCTATAGTAATTCTAAGGGACTAAAAGTATTACTATTGCTTACAAATTCAACATTTTTATTAATATCACAATAAAGTGCTCATCAATATACTGCTGATCTACAACAAAAAACGTTCCATTACAAGTGTTTGAACCTTTACTTTGTGGGAAAGTTTGGCGAAAAAGTATGCGCTTTTAACATTTTTCATGTAAATTTACAATTAATACTGCTTGATTTGAATTACTTAAATAATGTAAGATTGTACTATAATAAATAATATCATGAGACGAAATGACTATCTGAAAATAATAGTTTGAACTATCTACTGATTATAAATCATAAAAAAAATTTGCTGTTTTTAAATTAGAACAGCAGAACAGAGACTTCTTTCTCAGATTTTGGTTTCTTCACTTGATCACGTTTAAAAATTTCATTGATAATTCGAATTAAGTCTTATGATGTATTTCACTGCAAATACCCAATGTTAGATTTTTCTTTACAAATCCATGGTATTTATATAGAACTCATTTTATAGATTTGTGCATTACTCTTTAAAAAGATTTGATAAGAAAAGAGAGAAAACTGCCACAATGTTTACTTTTTATATGAAATTCCGCATTAATTTGTAGTTTCTGTTGACTCAATACAGTTGACTTATTCATTATGTCAATAATTAAATTTATAAACATATCTTTCTTGAGAACAAAAAGAAAAATTTCATTACTTCAATAATATGAATCTTGTGTATGAAGATATTGCTTTCCTGGTCGGAAGCTAGATTTAATCTGTCAAAATTGAAAACTGTCTTGATGATAGAGGTTGTTATCAAATTAGACTCTCGGGGTATGATACCTCTCTGCTAATATATTGTGAAATTATAGTACAGATATCACTTTATTTATAAAACCATGGTACAAACCATGTCATTAACTTTGGTTAAATATAAGGTAAACAAGAAAGTTCTTGCCGTTTTCTCGTTGCCATTGAATGAAGTGAGAACAAATATGCAAATTAATGTATCATGTGGTTGAGACATAGATCGAGAGTAGGAATATCAGTTGTTATAAAATCATGTCCATGACGCACATTCATCAATCGTAACTCGTAGAGTAGCGAAGATAAATAAACGTGTCGAAGGAGTTCATTCGGTGGTCTTTGCTTTACGACTTCAAACCGGGCTTTTCAGCTGCTGCATCATGTGGCTGAATATGTGAAATGTTTGTAGATAAAACTGTCAATGAAAGTACGGCAAAGCATAGGGTACACAAAATCAAATCAGGATATTTGTCTCTCCGTGAGGGAGCTGGAGTCTGGTGAACTAGTCTTCAAGTAGTTCATTATGAGCTGCTACCAACGAGCCAAACGGTCACTGAGGACTTGTACTCACAGCAATTAAAATATGTACAACAGGTATTGCAACAGAATGAGTCAGCATTGATTCATCAAAAGGGTGTACTGCTCTTGGCCAGTAATGCTAGGTCGCATCCCACGTGGGTGGCCAAGAATATCATACATTGACTTGATTTGGTGACTTTGTGCCATCCTTCTTATTCTCCTGACCTTTCACCATCAGATTACCATTTTTTTATTCCGTGGACAATCATCTTGGTGAAAAATATTTTGTCAATGAAGCAGACTTTCACCAAGCACTCACTTCCTCTTTGCGCCCAAAATTCCCGAGTTTTACCACAAGGGAATTGCTCAACTGGAGATGAGGGCAGAAGCTGCTGAATGCCGTTATTGATTACTTTGAGGACTAAAAATAGGCTACACTTACATTGGCTCATTAAAAATGGCAAGAAATTTCTTGCTTACCTTGTATTATGTTGTATCTCCAATTATGTACAGGGTTAGAAAAAGATGTTATCACCAATAACTTTCTTTTCAAATTTTCATATATAATTGTAGTATATAAATATGGAAATTAAATGCTTTATGCAATCAAATATCTTATTTTTATAGGATTGACATATTTTAATAATTAACCAAAGACTGAGATTCTATCGCTAGAGTGACAGGTAAAAATAGAATGGCTCTGAGAATGGATGACTAAGGATTACTATTCTCCTAATTTAATCAAAAATAGAGGGTAGCAATTAATTTATCAAACTTACAATCTATTCAGCCAGACACATATATGTAAAACAAACTCTTATTAAAAATTAATTTATATTAGCATGTAAAAAAATAAAAAACAAATTAACGAAAAACTTATCTAGCATGAATCCGGATGGAGTAGCAAACTATGATTACAATCCTGAATATGTAAAAATGCAGGCCTGTGTCTTCTTCTGAGAGTTAAATCTTAACTATAACAATAGTTCTATTAAACTAAATTACCACGGCTCACATAATGAAACTGGCAAACAAATCTGATCACTCTATTTTAGTTCCATTTAAATCACAAAAAGATTATTGTAATTCTAAATTTCATTCAAGACTAAAATCTAAAAATTAAAGCAAGACGCTTTATTTATCAATGAAAAAGCATCTTACCTATTTTTCAATTATTAACATGAATAAAATTTGAAACTACATGTTTCAGTGAATTAAATGGAAATATTTAAACTTTAAACTCCACAAAATGACTATAAACCATATAATTATGACTGATAAATTAACCTGATTATATATATAATGTATATATATATATATATATATATATATATATATATATATATATATATATATATATATATATATATATATATATATATATGAATGAAACTAATGAATATTACATAGTTGATTGAAACACACTCTGTATTTTTAAACTAAAACCAAAAAGTAGATAGACTTCACCAAGAATAATCTTTCATTGCGATATATGGTATATTTTTGTTCATGATACTAATAGAATGGAAACAAAGTTTTCGGCAAGTTTTCATTCCTATTTTGTACATAAAAGAAGTCTATGATAAGTTGAACGTAGAAGATTGTGCAGTCTTTTTTATTATTCCAAGATTATACTTTCAAAAGAGCATCTATCTTATGAGCAACTTTCTTTTTAATTTATCAATTCCTACTCAAGAGAAGGGCAATTTAGAATCAATTTGCATCTGCTAGGAATGAATTTCATTCCGATTTTTCCACCCACACCCCTATTCCAGATGTCGTGGAATTCCTTCAAGTACAAACCCACGTCCTCTCTCTATAGGCAGAAAAGTAAGCCTAGCCTTTATTATCTCATTATGACCCTCAATGGAAAACCAGAAAAGGCAATTAAAAGTAATTATTTTCCGATCAGCAAGGTGCAGTGATTCTACACTTTTTTTTTCTTTTACACCGGCAGACAGGCTAATTAGGCATCATTTGGAAAAACTGAGGAGGTAGGGTGGCAGAAAAGATAGAAATTTCGAATTATTATTCGACTAGCTATTACTAGATGGTTGCGCGATAATTATAGACAGAGAGCTATGTTCACAGGTGCAACCTTTGGGTAAAAAAAAAATAATTCCAATTCCAATCATTTTTGGTGGTGCTTTCATTTACGTCTTTTTTTTTTATTTCTCCCTCTTCATCTGTGTATCCTCATCAAAAATAGAAACGAGAAAATGGCTTTTGATTAAGAAACTGTCTAATTAAGGTTTCGTATACCTCAAGGTTGAAAAGTCAAGTTATCGCAGTTTGTTCTTTTGACGGGGATCACGAAACCCCGCCCCACAATTAAGGTGTCAGAAAGCAGTCCGAGAAATAGATCTTTGGTGTGGTTCGTATCCGCTGCTTGGCGTGTGTGCGCATGAGTCGATCTTTATTTTACAGAAAAGAGATAGAAAAAAACCGCAAAAACGCCTCCTCTGTTTTGATCGCGACAGCAGCCTTTTTCACAATAATCTGCCCAATTCTCGCCCCTCTATCTCATTGTTGGCACACAGAGATCTGACAAATGCGTGATTCACTTCCTTTTGAACGATGAAAAATCAACCCTATTTACCAACAGCTATTCAATAAAAATCAACTGAAACTAAATTAAATAAACATTTGTTTTTATGATAGATTCTTGAGTTGCTGTCTTTCAAAATGAATTGATATGCTTTATAAGTTCTGAAGTTGATTTTTTTCCAATTTTTTTAAATAAAACTTCCTGTAAACCAAGCTTTTTTTTTATAAGTAATTTAAATTAATGATTTTGCTGTAAGCAAATGTTTTTGTTGTTTTAATGTTTTGTTGCTTTATTGTTTTAAATAAATGTTTTTTCTTTAGGAAATTTAAAAGTTTTTTTTTATGAAATTAATACTTCCTTTTATAAATTTTGCAAAACTTTGCCTCCATTTTCTCCAGTGCTTTTAGCTGCTGTTTTCAAAAGGTTAAATGTATTAATCTCGTCAAAAATAAACTATAAAAAAGAATTAAATTGGTTTAAATAACAGCGTATCTTAAATATAATTAGAATATTAATTCAAAATAACTAAGTTTTCAATTCACCCAAATAAATATAACTTATTTAATTAAGTAATTTATTAAATTTACTAACAGTTTTTATACCCTGTGTAATAAAAAAGAATCATTCCATATTTCATAGGGTGAATTATTCCATGCAGAAAAAAATTAGTGAAAAATATATATACATAATTTAAGTGGAAGCAGTTAGCTAGTTTTTAAATAATTAAGAAACTAAGTTTAGACTCACAGTTCCGTTAGCTAACTTTTTAACTATTTCGATTGAAAAATGATTTATATGCTTCCAAATTTATGTGCTTGAATTTAAATGTTTTTTCTAACACTAAAAAAACTTTATTTCTGTGTTGTTGCTGTTTGAATAAGAAAATTTGTTATTAAAAAAAAAAAACTTCCATATTTCCTAAATATATTTATTTCACTAAATAAAGTGACGTAAGGTTCATGATAATTTTTGAATAATTTTTATGCATTATTGAATTTAAAATCAACAATTATAATGATAAAGGTATTCGAATGCTGAAGCATGCTATTTGTGACTGATTATTGATCAGTAATTCAATTAAATTATTAATTGTATTAAAGTTCTTAATACTAGTTAGCTCTAGCAGAACATGAAGGAAATTTAACAGAATAAACTAAAACATTTTTTTATTTAACTTCCCGGTTTGATAAAATTAGTTAAAAGTGGATTTCACTCAATTTTATCAATAGAATTATCAATACTTTTCTTATCAAAAGGGCTTTCATAATAAAGACTTAACTATCCATTTATTGAGTCCAGTAATTTAACCATTCTATATACGTGACCAAGGTTAATAATCTCATGCACAGCATTTATTTATAAACACATTAAATCGAAAAACAATTTCATCCTTACCATAACAATTATTTTTGTAGTTAAGAATTTATTAAAAATTAAGATTTCTACATGCTTATTAAATACTTGTAAATAGCAATAAATATCAAAAATTATGGATTTTTCATTAACATCTACACGATGTGCGACTATCTGGGTTAAGTTCTTAAAAATGCAGGTAAAAAACATGTGTATAATGATTTGTATGATCTAAATTTGAAACAAAAATATTTCCACTGCCAGAAAGAAACATTCGATGCAATAAATCTTTAATGAGCCTAAGGAGAAAATCAATTTAGTAATCAGCAGTTAAGAGCAATAAAAATAACTTTATGCGTAATAATGAAGAATAAATACAATGATATTATTTATTGAAAAGCAATTAAAGATATTATTTCATACTAAAAAAAATAATTTATAACTTCCTGCATGGAACTTCACTAACGAAAACGAGCTCAGAACTAACAGGTCCACATTTTAATTCCTAAACCAAATTGACAATCGGAACTAGTTCTTATGCCCCTCCATCAACTAAACAGCCCGGAGGTATCGAAATCGAACGTTCGAACAAAGTTCCATTCTTCAACTGCAAGTCCGGGTGTCTGCCAACCCCCTTGCTCCAATAAGCGATACAAAGCACAATCCAATAAAATAGATGATCACCATGCTGCAGGCAGAGCATGTAAACACTGAAAGAAGAGGAAAGTGATAAATTTATTCTTCACCCATTAATCTTCGTAATATTTAATATGGCCGTCCAAAAACTGGTCCGTAACGGGGCGTGTATGTTTTACCACCAGTAAGCGCGAACGTGCGGCCCTCCCCTTGGCGTAAATTTCTAACACTTTTTTTCATCCCTTGTTTCTTTGTGTTTTTCTTCTTCTTTTTTTCCCCTTCTTTTGTAAAAGGTAAGCTATTTCGTATATTTTGTTTCATTTTATTCCTTGATCGAATGCTGTTCTCAGGTTGACCTGGCGATCTTTTTCCAAACGAGTCTTGATACTGCTCGATATCGTTTCATCCAAACATTTTTCCAAATCGTCTGCTGATTGTAATGGGTAAAAGATAAAAAAGAAAACAATACCATTTTTTCTAGAAAAAAAATTAATGAGATGATGTGCAAAGGAAGAGTTATGGGTTTTATTTTTAACTTCAGGTCAACAAGGTTGAGAAAAAGGAACTATCAATTATTTTATTGCAGTTTAAGCAACTAATTAAGTAGTGCAACAAAAAATAACTTTCTTAACTCAAATGAAAACTGTTCTTACCAAATAAATACGGATTTTAAGGTCTTTTACAGTTTGTAAGTAATGAGAGGTCAATTAAATAAGGATTGTTTGGAAGATCAATGGATAAAAAAATTATTATTTTAAAACAAATATTTAGGAAATTCCTGCTTAACTGTACGAGACAATGCTGTATCAAAGAGAATGGAGCAAAGTTAATGTAACCTAGCTGCGCTTTTATCAAAGTTTGATCATCTTTTGCTTTGTTTAATGCTTACCAATTTCAAATAATTTTCAATTGAATTGATAAAAACTTGAATTCAACTCTTTCTTCAAAATGGACATATTATTTCACTTGAAGGATCAAAAGAAAGAATGAGTAAAGTTTCCGAGCCTTAAAATTGCCATCACATTTTAGCCAGTCAATAAGGGAAGATATTTCAGCACCATCTTCGCTGGTTACACAATCAGGACTCTGTATTCAAAATGAGCCTTAAAAATATTTTGGGTCTCTATCTCAATAATATATATGACTCATTAAGTCCACCAAACTCATTATTATAAAATTCCTTCCATAAATAGACATAGGAATTTCCTAATTTGTGATTTTTGTATCAATGATATTAAGACTGTAAAAAGAGATTCTAGGACTTATTTTGAAAGAAACTTTTAGAAAATGCTCAGAAAAATTTTTTAAACAAGATAAGTGGAAATGCAACTCTACTCAACATGGATTCACTTGACAATCCTAACGACATTCACCTTAGGATTTAATTGACCAGTTGGTTAGGAAAGTGGAATACTAACAACTTAATAATAAATTAGTGGCTTACATAATTACAAAAAAATATTTTGTATTTGTGTCAAGTGCAGCAATTTTTAATGCGTACAACATGTAAGTTTGAAAATATTTTCAAATGATAAAAAGTAATCCTGTAAATCAAAACTTAGAAATACATATGCAACAGTATTTTGAGAAGGAAAATAGTTTTCTTATAGAAAACTATTTTCTGATGTGTGGAGATAGCATTTTGTTAATAGGTTATTAATATAATCAATGTTTGACACATGTAAATGTTAAATTTATTCATCAAAAAATTTACAATAGATAATAATTTATTCAAACAATGCTTTATTCATAAGCATTTGGTAGAATTCTGAACTACAATTTAATATGGCAGCATGAAATTTCTTTTTTTAATTTTAAGATATAAAACCAAAGTTTTCCTAGAAATCATTATTTTTAAACATAAAATTTAAAATCTTTTTAATATGATTATATACTCTTGAAACTAAATGTAAAAAGGTTCTAAGCCAAAATTTTAAAAAGCAATTAAAACATGTTTTAAAAACCAAGAGAATCAACTTATATGGAATAAACTTTGATCTTTCATTTTCATCCGGCATAAGAAAATTTTTTGTCAAATAACGCTTTCATAAATAGAACTTAGGAAAATAAATTCCAATAATCACCTTTTAATTAGCTGTTATAACTATATTCTGAGCACACGTTAAGGACACATACACTATATGATTACCTTCGTTTCATTTTCTTTAAATTGAGAATTTCTTTACTTTTCATGCTATAGATTTATTTTTCATAAATGGATTTAATGTTATAATTTATTATTCAAGAGTGGATTCAATACAAGTAATTAAAGTGAAGTTGGTAACAAAATTGGCATTCATTATATTCATTTTATATACAAAATTGACATTTATTTATTCAGAAAGAAAAACACTCACCCAATATAAGAGTTTAAAATATTGATTCTACTGAGAGTTAACTGGTGCATTATTAGTCTTATCTAGGACAGTTAAAAATCACATCTGTTTTTTCCCTTCAGAAGTAGTGAATCACATGCATTTACAAGGGGCCGCAGTGGCCTGGTTGGATAGGACATCGTTTTCATTATCCGATAGTAGTGAGTTTGAATCCCGGCTTAACCGAAGATCCGTCGTGTTTACTAATGGTGGCTGGGGAACGTTAAATTGAGCGTGATCGCAATGTCCTCCAAGGGAAATGATAGTTCTTGGGGTGGCAGGCAAATTATTGGAGAACTATTACTTGGTCCCTTGGTTCAAAATCACGAAGACTCCACCCAACTGCTTCGATTTAATTGGTAGAGCCCCACTCAAGGCAAGGTACAGGTGAAGCATGCTGGTGAAATAACAACATGCATTTATAGTCCACATTGGTCTGATTGGTTGAGGTGTCGTTCTCATTCACTGAAGATCTATTGTGTTCGCTAAAGGGGGTTGGGGCTAAGAGATCGTGATCACAATGTTCTTCAAGTTAAATGATACTTCTGGGAGTGGCAGTTCAAATATTGGGAGGTCTTCTGCTTGATCCCTGCTTCAAAATTACAAACATTCCCGCCCGGCTACATACACTGTCTGGTATAACCAATCTCAGAGCTAGGTGCAACGAGATGTACTATTGCAACAACAACAACATGCATTTATATGGTTGCTTTGAGAGATACCATGTTCAAATCAACTTATCTAAATATAGTTTGGTTATGAGCAATTATATACAAGAAGTGATAACATTAAAAGCAGAAATACCAACTGATGTCATTAATGAATCATAAAGTGAAAATATTGACGTGCACAAATAAGAAAAATTTATAAGCTCAGACTTCACATCTACAGGAATATACAGTGTTCAATACGTTTTTTATGTTTATCTGTTTCAAGTAAGTAATATTATATGTATATAAGTAATATTAAGTGTATATATTATACTTCAGAACACAACTTTTGTAATTATTTCTTAAAATCTAAATATTTATGTCAAGAATATGCATATATATATATATATATATATATATATATATATGTTTTCCAGACCTAATTTAGTTATACCGATTTATTTTATAGTCAAATTTTTTACTAACCGCAATTTGTTTTTATAATTTTCTATTTAAGACACTGTAATTAATTATACTCTACATAGAGTCTATTAGGTAATTACTATTAAATGTAAGTTATTGAAATTACCAAATAAAATCTAATACCTGATAAAAAAAATGTATCGAATATCTCCAACTAATTACTCAAACCTTATACTTTCAACTATTAATTTTCTCAGTGAAATTAAACATCATTCAGTAAAAAAAAGTTCAGCAAAATAAATTATAAAAAATTTACACCTAGAAAAATTCATTCAATTTTATAAACGGTAAATTTTAGAAAATGGCAAGAATTTATTTAGTTAAACTCATTCATCTAAGACTATCATTTAAGACTTATTTAAATAAAGTATTTTTTAATTAATTTCCTATATTATGTAAGATGTTATACTCAAAGAAGACAATTTAGAAGTGAAGTTACTCCTGCTAACTTCGTATCTTCCCTATCACAGACATTGAGGAATCGAATAATAAAAAGATTCCACAGAAGAAAATTAATTTACTTTATTTAAAACGAAAACAAAAAAAGTTATTCTGTACTAAAAAGTTATTAAGTTTTTATATTTTCATAGAAACGTAGATAAAACGATGCAATCATTTAAGCTTCGATGGAACTCAGTAAAATGATAATTTAATACATATACTCCATTCAATGGTAAAAATTAATGGATATAAAATCATAAATATAATGAAAACTTAAAAGTTGACCTTGAGCACTAATATATTTATACTATCTTTCAGGCAAATTAACTGAAAAATGATTTATTTAATTTCATACCAATTTATATTAATTTTAAGTGATAATTAATCATGTTTAGCCTTTTTAAGTTATTCGTTTTTATTTTAAATCCGAACTGAAAAATGAGTAATTTTCTTTTAGCTCTGTCATTTGAAAATATTAAATTTTAATTACGTGAACAAGACATGTTGTAACGTATAAAACAGTTTAACTTATGGAACAATAATACAAAATATTTTATAAGGGAAATAAGTTGTTTCCTTTTAATAAACCTTTCTTTAATTTATGTAAAAATTTTCTCTATGTTATATTTAGGAATAGAGAAGGAATGTAAAATACTGAGGCTTGTGACTTGATGTTATTTGAAGATCAAAATTACAGAAATCAATAATTTGTTTAAAAAGAAAACGTTTGAAAACGAAGTGAAAAATTTTCAGCAAATGTTTCGTAATGAAATGCAGTAATAAATATTTCTCTGTCTTTATAATAAGGATTAAATTGTTAATTTATATTATTTTTTAATGTAGGGAAATTCTAGATATTCAAGAATAAAAAATTCCACATAAAAACCTATCATAATAAACAAATATTAGATAATTTTAATAAAGTTTTGTCAGTATTGACTTTTAGTTTACCTTTTTTAGTATTTTTTTATTTTCAAAGGGATTAAAAATAATTAGGAATATTTTGAAAAACATAGAGAAAAAACTATGTAAACAAAATTTAAATCGGCTGTCGAAAATTCCTTTAAGAGACGTTATAACAGTGATATTACATTGTCATATTTTGGATTTGCATATTTTGCTAATTTCATTATATTCAGTGATCAAATTTTGCAAAAAAAATATCATATTTGTATAATAACGTTTCCAAAAAACATCAAATTTAGATCCTAAATTAAAAAAAAACAAATGTTTCGATTCTTGAATTATGTAAGCAATTTTTAATTTACATCACATACTAAATTACAAAAAAAATAGATAATTGCAATTGCATATTATTTTTGTTTATTTTTAAATAGAAGTTCCACTTCTGAAAGAGATAACTTTTCCTCTTGTAAAATGTTACGTTTTTATTTGAAATCAGTACTAGTATCACTTTATAATAAAATACATTTGATATTAAATTTCTGTCAATGTCCATTTTTCATGAAACTAACAATGCGAATTAAAGTAAGCATTTTTTTAATAATTAATTCAGTTGGGTTCTAAATATTAAAAAATGTCTGCTACTTTATAGAATTATCATGAACTTTTCTTAGGACACCTCATTACAGGAGCATGTTCTAAATGTCACTTCAACATGTCGTACAAAAGAAGGGATTCGATCAAAAATAAACTAAGTCCTCCTTCTACGTAGGCACCAAGGCGATCGACACCCTGATTTAGATGACAATTCAATGAACGATGGTAAAATTAGCTGCTTATTGCGCCGTTGCCAATTCTTTCCCAAATCCCCAATCTAACAAGGGATCGCCGAAAATGCATCTTCACATTGTCAGTACCAGACTCTTCAGACTGAAATAGTAACGACACCTGGACCACCGCGCAAGTTTACATCTTCAAGACATACGTTGCAGCAAAGAAACGATTAAAAAAAGAACTTTTATACAGAAATGAGGCTATTTCTTCGTCGTTTTCTGGTACACTTCCGCCGATTTTACGAGTATCGACGATCGATGAAGAGTTGTTTGAGTATCATTTAGATGCTTCTCGGAAAGATCTTTACTTCGAATAATAAAATCCTTCCTAGAAAATCTCTAGTAGTTTCAAAAATACAAGGACTTGTTACCAGAATTTGAAGCTAAGCTGAAAAATCGATGTTTATCACAGTCTGGTGAAGGTAGTTTATTCCAATTAATGTTAAATTTATGTACAAATTTAGATAAATTAATGGTTTGTCAATTACATTATTCATTTAAGTGTTGCAAATTATACTGCAAGTATAAAAGACTAATTTATTTATTTAACCATAGGCGTAACATATTAAATAAATATAAATGTCTCTTCAAAACTATGATTAATAAATTAATACAAAAACTGATGATGAAGAAATTTAACAACAAAAATGTTGCTAAAATACTAAAAAATCAATAAAATAGATTAAAAATTATAAACAAGACATATCGATAAAAAGGAAATTTGTCAAATATCTTAAAATTTAGATACTGAAACAGAAAAAATCCCAACATACAAATGCTAGATAAAACGTATTGAATAGTAAAAATATTAATTTGATTTCATTTAAGAATTAAGTAAAAAATATTTTTAAGCTGTGTAATGAATATATGTTTGCACAAATAATTTTGGCATAGAAAACTATTTATATAATAGGAAAATATATATGTCTCTGTCTCACCCTTCATATAATTATTCACTATTATTTACATTAATTTTAAAAAAATTATACAAAAATAATAACCTAATTCTTCGTTTCTTTTACAGAAAAACTTCTTGTATTTTCTTAACTGATACATAGTTTATTCTCATAAAATGCTTCTCACACAGAATAAAACAAATCGGGATGCAATTTTTCTGGTAATTTTTCAATTATAACTTCTTGAATTTTTTCTTTTCTCCACCTTTTCTCATTTTCTCAACATTTCTTTTCCTCTTTTTACAACACATCAAGGTCCTATATTTATATTTATTAATAATCACTGCTTTCAACACTTAATTGTGAAAAAAAATAAAATAAAAAGTAAAACTATACAAAGCAAAGCAGAATAAAACAATAAAATATAAAAACAAAATAAAACGAAACAATAAAACACAACAAAAAACACTAATTTATAAGCAAAGTTAATTGAAATGATTAAAAATATTTTACGAAACAAGAACCATTACAGAATTACGTACCAAAATTACCATGGACAATTTTGCCCTATTTAAAAATTAAACAATACAACTTATAACGAAACAAAAGTTCAATTTTATTTTTTCTTAAAAAAACATTATACAATACGATAATATTTCCTTTAAGATAATTTTTACATTTAAAGATGTAGTAAACCAAATAATTTCAATCACATTGAAACTATATCAAATTACTGTAGCTCAAAATTCTGTAATGAAGTGTAATAATTTACCATTTTACCATCACCAATAAATTATAGGCAGAAATAAATCTTACAAAACAGGAAAATCACTAATAAAAATAAAAAAAAGTTCTTAATTTAATCTCAGTGAAACATCAGGAGAAATTGATGAGATTGTAATTTCATTACACATAGGCATTAACAAGTAGTACTAAAAAACTAAAATAAAAGTAATCAAATAAATTTTGACAAAAAATTTATTGAATCAAATTATTTCATAAATTTCTTACGTTAATACTGCACTTTTCAAAACTTAGTTACATTTAATTGGGCACGTTTAATTGGATTCATTTAATTGGACTCGGAAAATGAAATAAAATGCAATCAAGTCAATTAAATCCATAAGGATAGTTACAGTGAATCTTTAGCTAAATCTTGCTTTTATCATTCAAAATTTTGCCGGAATGGATGCATAAATAGTTACACAAACAATAACTTAAAAAGCCTTACTGATTAAAAAAAAAAGAAGTTAACTGTAAATTTTTTAATCAATCTTTTCTCGCTATTCCTTTTTCTTACATCAGTGAATTTCTCCACAATTTCCAAACAAATTATATATTCATATACCATACTTTGAAAAAAATATTTAATATTTTCACACTAAAACGGGATAAATTGATTATCAGAAACACTATATCACATAAATAAAGCTATTATCAGATGCTAAAGTAATGAAGGATTTAAGATTTCCTACAAATTTTTTTATGTTTTTACAGACTGTTTTAGAAACAGAGTTAAGATAATATTTTAATTTTTCTTAAAATACCCTTATTTTATAAATAGAATTGCAATATTTGCATTCATTGAATTGACAATATTTTTTATCTCATAAATAAATTACCAAATCATCATCTATAAATTCTCTTTCTCTTTTTTTCAGGTGCTTAATAGCTTTTTTAAAAAATCAAAACTAAACCTGTCGCGCAACAGTCCAAATGTAAGCCAAGGCCTACAATAGACATATCTGTTTTCCTGAACGAGGGCCCTGAAATGCGAAGCTAACTCCCGGTTAGGTGGTCAGCCTAATGTGGGAGTGTTTAGTTCCCAGGAATACTTGCTACTCACTTTATCGACCCAATGAAGGTATGAAAGGCTAAGTCAACCTTGTCCAACTTGAGGATTGAGTCTTGGACCTGTATTAGATTTTTGTACCAAGATTATAAGTACATTATAAGTATCAAAACTGTATTTGATTTGATATTTAATAAAAGGGGTACTTCCTGAATTCATTAGTAGTTGCTAATAGCAATGGTTATTTAAATGCTAATGTTTTATAGCAATTTTTGAAAGAGTACCAAAAAAAACATTGCCCAAATGTCTTGGATTTATTAGAATTTTATTTTAAGTCAGATTCTTCTTATTATTACAGAGGTAAGCACCGCTTTGGTTAAACAATTAATGAATTTAACTATAATTGGAGACATATTAAAGATGACGATTTATTTTTAAAAAAGTAAACGTATCAAAATTGCTAAGATAAAAAAATCTTTCAATGATTATCTAATCAATATGATTATACAAAATCACCATGTAAATTATTCAATGATCAATATAGGAATTTGTTATATGATTTCAATTTCTCTTTCGCATATAAATGCGAATCAAATAAAACTTCAAATACTGAAAAACAATTGGGTAATGTTTCAGTATTTATATCCTCACCCAAAATATCAAAGTTCAATAATGAAAAAATTTAAAAAATGAAAAAATAATGATAATTTTATTTGAAGTCTAATTGCAAATATGTTTCTGTAGATAAATTTAATGAAATCAAATTTATTAAATGCTTTTTTTCAATATTTTTAAAAATATATTGTCTGAAAAATTTTAACTTTTATATTGTTCATTTTGATTTACAGAAAGTATTTTCATGTTAAAATATCATAATAAATTTTTTTCTTCAATAAATGATAATAAGAATTTTTAATGCTGGGTAATTTTAAAAATTCTTTAGTGTTATTTATACCTAAAAAAATTTAATTTCAAATATAGAATAAACTTTTATGAGATTTTAGAATAGCCTTTCTTGTAATATATAAATAAATCAATTATCTAAAAAAAATTTAAGTGATGCTATAAGTGATAATAAAAAGGAATTGTCATTATAACAAACTTTTTCTGTAAGTATATTATATGTGCTGTGATGGATCAGTTAAAGAAAACTCTGTGTGTGTGTGTTTCCTGAAGCCAATAAAATGCCGTTAATATTTAAAATAAATTAATTTTATGCACTTCTTAACTTAAAATTTTTCAAGAATTGCAGAAGATTAAAGTTATTTAATAATGAATTGCAGGAATAATGCACATAAAAAAATTAAAGATTTTAGCTGAAATAAAAAATCAATAAAATATACTAAAATGCAGAAAATTTTGAAACAATGATGTAAAAAAACTTCTAAAATTCAAAACACAAAATTAAAAAAGTTCACATTTTATTTATTTATTTTGAAAAATGGATATTTTTTAAAAAAAAATGCTTTTCTAACTAGTTTGTGTAAAATTTATAAATTGAATTAAAATTAGCACTGTAATTCAATAATAATTAAAACATTTATAAATATTTTCTTTAAAATTCAAAACAAATATATGTTTTTATTAATTAATCTTTCCTTGATTGTTTTGTTTAAAATAAATGAATGTTAAAAAAATAAGGTATTTTACAACAGATTGATTTTACATTGGATTTTTAATTATAAAAATGCTTATGCTCATTTTATTAGCGCACAAATTAAATAACCATTTATATTAAACAATTATACTTAAAATATATTTATTAATATTTCAAAAAATCGCGAATATATTTTTTTCTAATCTAAGGGAACTCAATATGTAAATTAAGAAAATCTGTATTTGTAATCGGAAATATAAAAATGATATTAAAATATAAAATATTTCAGTTAATGATTATTGTATTTTTATGAGAAATTTGACACTAAGTAGTCAGTTTGGTAGTTGAAGATTAACAGAGAGGCATTATCAGTATTGTATCTGAACATTTGCCACCAGTGTCTTTTTATAAATAGCAGATTCACAAGAAACAAATTCAGAAAATTTCCAAATTCCCACAGCAAATGAACCTTGTCGATTAGTGAAGTTTAAATAGTAACTTATAATTTAATTTTCCTCTCTTGCATTCCCTGAAAACGAATTCAAATTCATTTCTTGGGAAAACTATTCCATATCATATTTTATTCTTTGTGCCTAACATAGATAAGTTAACGCTTCGAGAAACGGGACATTTGCCTAAAGTTCCATCCCTCAAAAAGCCTGCTAAATTTAATTAATGCTTCATTTTGAATAATTAATACGTTTCTTAAGAAATGTCTTGCAAGAAATAATCTTCCCAGACTCATTAGTAGCTTTATGTTCCATAGAGCCTTAATGGGAGAGTACACTTAAAAACTATTCCCTGATTTATATTCATTCACTTCCTACCCCAATTCTCCTAATAAGCCCTTGTATAGCTTTAATGTGTCTTAAATGCATAAATTTCGTCTGAGTGCTTATAATAAATGCGAATCTATATGACTTGAATTTGATGCTGATAAATTTCAAGCAAAACATTTCTTCCATTTTAAAAATAATATTTAAAAACATGTTTTGCAAATAGAAGGAGGATTGCTTAAACTTTAAATTTTGATAACAATACAAATCGTTCATAGCCGTATTTAGAAAATATACACATTACAATTTAGTAATGCCAAAAACCAATAGAAATAACCATTTCATATTTAGTAAAAAAATATATTGTTGAATGTTTAAAAAAGTCAGCAATTTTGGCTGGTTTCGTTGAACAATTACAGAATAGTCGTAACAAATATATATTAACTTCCCTTATAGCTTATTATCTTCTATAGTGCTGTATAACAAGAAAAAGTATACTCGAGCAATTCCTAATTATTTAAAAGAATTTCTATTCCATTTCAGTACGGTTTTAAATATTATATGATTGTCTACCTACTCATACAATCGTCTTTTTTAACTTAAATTTATAATACAACTGATAGAATGTGTTACAGTGAAAATGCAGGCTCACGCAAGCGTGTCACAAGGGGCAATGATACATATCATGAACATATTTAGGGGAATTTACTGAGTGAATGCTTTTATATTATTACTGACAGCTGTTATTTAAAATTTTCTGAAAATTTTTTTAAGATACTGTTCCCTTATCTCATAGAGATGTTTACAATGTGTGTGTTATAAATTATAAGAACACGCATTTTTAGAGTTTGAGAAAAATTCTCCATCTTAAAACAATCGAAAATTCCTAACACATCGTAAAATAAATCAACTAAAACACACGTAACCATAGGTTGATGGATCTATAAATAAGTCTCTTAAACGCACATCTTCAAAGAAGAAGCAAAATCTTCCAAATCGTAAATTCCACTTTAAGTCTTGGGGGTGGAAAAGCAAAACAGGCACAAGATGTTTATCGTCGTAAAGAATAAAGAAGAGAGGAGCCGCAATATCACTGGGCACGAAAATGTGTTCATGCTGTACCAGAGGGCCGACGAACTCGCTGGAGTCAAAACAAAGCCCTCATCACGTCTGCTCATCTCAGGAGGAACATCTTGAGACTTTGTAGCAGTGCCTGTAAGACGTCCCGGATGCAGAGGAGATAAAGGAATTAAAAATCGGGGAAGAGAGGCGAAGATTATTTTAGTTGGCTCATGTTCAACTGAGTGAGAAATCGTCCTTGTTCTAAGTTAGAAAAGTTACCACTCAGACTTGGTGACATCCACAGAACTCGTATTTTTTTCTTACGTTTACCACTCCAACCAGTGGAGTTGAACACTATTGAGTCAACTAGCGGTGAATTCTACTGCAATGTTCGAAAATAGTGTTAAAGATAAGAGGGTAGAAGACAGGGAATAGAACACTTTTTTATGATTGCTCACGCCTCGGATAGCATGTTTCCAAGACACAGCTGAAAAAGTGAGATTCATTCATCAAGCTAAGTAAGATCAAAAAATGGGACTTAGAAACTTGGCTCTTAATTCCTTCAGAATATAATTGAGTGACTCAAACATACAGAGATAAATCACTGCCTTCATTGGTTTTTTTGTATTTATTTTTGGCAACATGAATTATATTCCAAATAGTTTCAGTTTTAAACACTTGCTATTTATTTTTTATGATCATAAAGATTATACAAACATTAAATGATAGACGTTGTTGACAAAGCAATTAATTTAAGTTAAAACTTGGCAAGCTAATACTCAAATAACTACTCATAAATTGAATTTAGAATTTCTTACTATAACAAATTATTCTGACTTGTTTATCTTTAAAAAACTGTTATGTATCAACCAAAAATTTAGTTCAATAGAAATATGAAATTTTACGGAAATGAAGGTGTGCTTTTGCCTTAAGCATATAATTAAAGTGTCACATAAACTAAAGAGAAAAATGATGCGAACTTTTGATGTAAGGATGAAAATAGTAGTTAACATCATGGCGGGGAAAACATATTGGATTTACGTATGCTAGAATCTCTGAAAAGTAGAATAATTTTATGAATTTGAATCGTAGAAGTAGCTTAGATTACAAAAATATAATAATTATGTACAAACATTAAGCCAATCTTATCAAATAAATTATGTGTATTACGTACCAAATAAAATAATATATTTAGCATTTTTAAATTACTTCAAATATCTATATAAGTTAATACAAAATGAGTAGTCAATTGTGTCCTTATTCTTAATTTCCTAAAATTAGAATTTTGCGTTAGATTATTCACCAGAATGTAAAATTTAGTAGCAAAATTATAAAAAAGAAATGAGTTTATTTCCCGAATAATATTCTTTATGATAATTATTATAAATGTCTATGCACATGAAACGACGAGAATTAGCAATTTTGCATAGAATCGAATAAAAATATCGTCAACTGAATAATGAGCAAATTCTTCAACACATCACTTACTGGTTGTTCAATTAAATAAATTATCCTTTAATATGGGAAGAAAATTATCAGTTTTATATCAAAATTATTGGATTTAAAATACAGATATTCATCCTTAAAAAGACCAGTTCAAAGATTATTCTGTAATGCTTGTCAGAAACACTATTTCTGTTAACAAATATCAAGTTTGAAATCAAGCGTATGATTTATTTAAATCATGATATTATGTAAAAATATTTGTGTGATTTCGTAGGATCGGAAATAAACTAAGCAGGTGATTCTGAGAGCCATTGACATTCTCTATTCCCGAATGATTTGATACGCCCTCTGCCGGAAATTTGAGAGATTCAGATGATTAATCAGTAGTTTATTCTGAGAGAATAAATGTCTCAAAACGTGCCTGTTGAAAATGCATTAACCTTATTCAAAGTGAAGAAATATTTGTGTGAAAAATTAATAATGTAAATTTAATTTTTGGTGAAGATATTATTTATGTTAATAAGCACGAAATTAATAGATGCAAATTTTTTAACATCACATAAATTTCTACTATCAAAATAAATAAAATCACCTTTCTTTATTTATAATCTCAAGACTAAAAAAACTATAACAAAATTTCTCCATAAATTATCTAAATATTTACTAATGAAAATAATTTCTTTTTTAACAATTCTAAATGTCACTTATTATAATAAACTGAAAGTTTAAAAGATTTATATGAAACGAGGCTACAGCAATTAGCTGGTTCAAAACTTCGCTATGCGATAAAAATTATTTAAATTATATTTTCACTACTAACTTAAATACAATTTAATATCTAATAAAAATTAATTTTGACATTTTTGATTCTAGAATTTACTAATAGCAAAATTTACGATGTTATTATTTTTACTTAAAGTAAATCAAGTTTTAACATCAGCAATTTAATATTTAATGTAAATTATATTAATACAGTCAAACAGCAATTGCTGTAAATATTGATTAAATTAAAGCAAAAGATAAAGAGTAAATAAACATGAAGACATTTTCATAACTATTGACATGTAAGTCTCATTATTCAATACATATTTTTGAAAGTTCATCAATTAACTATAGATAATTAATAAATGAATTAATTATAATTTGACGAAAATCTATAATAGATTAGAAATTATATTTCTTTGTTAATTTTTAACATATAAGAATTAATGTTTTGTTGACTCCAAATAAAATTCTTATGAATAATCTTATTGACTAACTTAATAGCAACTAATTTTACATTCGTAAATTATAATTTTTTTTTCTTTTTTTGCACAAAGGGAAAAAAAGACTGAATCCTAACGAACAGAAAGTAATTTTTTACGATTTATTTTAAATTATTTTAAAGCTTCTTAATCTATTTTCTTCTTTTAAACTTATCTCAGCTATAAAATATTTTGCGATAAATATTTTACCATTATCATTTACAGTAACTAATAATGTGTACCACAGCAACAAATTTATCTTTAAACCTAATGAATGCATTCCCAAATGCATGATATTTTTTTATAACTGTACTTATAAAGTGATGCAATGCATTATGCAAATTTAACATAGGTTCAGGAAAAACAACTTTACAGAAACCTTTATGCTGAAGAGCAAAACTATCTTTCCTCTTAAGTTTCCAAATGGGAACAACGTTGAAAGATAAAAAGGGTAAAGGAAAAATGTTTTTTCAATTACTTTCAAAACTCAGAAATGCGCTTGCTATTCGTCATCAACCCCTACACTGCCAATTATTCATTCTTTAACGAAGTGGCACGTTGTGTGAGATTTTGTCCGGCTTCTTCCAATTCCTGGCGCTGATTTAACTCAACAAGATTAAAGGCAGTAAAGGTTCCCCTTAACGAGTCTGATTGAGCAACAAGCTCATGTACGGATTCCCTTGACAGTTGTCTTCATTCGCTCCCTTCTCAAGATTAAATTTTTCCATTCTAAATTGTTCCATTCTTCTTCACTTCGGTAGAAATTCAGTGCCAGAAATGGTGATATTTGACGATACGAAATGGAGAAGTTTTGTGTTGTTTCCACCAACAGGAATAACTCTATGTAATTAGGGAAAATTACACAAATTCCCATTTGTATAATCCACTCTAAATTGTATTTTCATATTGAATCATTTACAAAAATATGAAATGAGTATGAAATTCTTTTATTTTATAGTATGTTTTTTAATATTTTATGCAACCTGGCTAAATTAAAAAATTTTTCTTGCAAAAAAATTTTAGGAAGTCCATATCTCAAGTTAAGTTTATAAAAACATTAAACTTATGAAAGTAGTTGTTTTAGGATAGATTATATATATATATATATATATATATATATATATATATATATATATATATATATATATATATATATATATATATATATATATATATATATATATATATATATATATATATATATATATATATATATATATATATATATATATATATATATATATATATATATATATATATATATATATATTTATTTATTTATTTATTTATTTATTTATTTATTTATTTATTTATTTATTTATGTATGCATATAATTTATAATAAGTCTGCTTGTTAAGTTTTTAAAATATAATGTCATGAGTTATCTTCCATGCCTGCTAACTACGTTTACATCATTAAATAACTTACTAACTTGAAATTTACTGTCTAATGCCAAAAATGAAACTATTCTGTAAATATTTATATTTAGTTTAATGTTTTAGAGAGTTTCATTATATTAAACACTTTTCAGCAATAAATTCTAATAAAATGTCGTCTTATTGCTCTATTATACTCAAATAATAATTAAAAGTTCAAATTTATTAGAAATAAATTAGCGTTAACTGCAATATCCTTTAACAAAAAAATAAATAATCCATTATCTCAATAAGATCCTATTAAGTTTGAGTCCTTGAATACAAAAGAATGTAATTTTACATTGGCATCATTTTTTATATAAATAAAAATAATTTTTCTCTCATTAGCACAAGCTCAACTTTTCACGTCACGTTTCAAAACAAAAAATAAACATATTAAACCATACTTTTAGTTGCGTACACAATAGCAAGTTTTATTGGAGAAAAAAAATCAAACTCTTACACCCACACCTAACTGAAAAATGGCATTATTTTTTTATTGTAAATTCCAACTAGATCTCCAAAATATCGATAATTCAACAATCATCGAAAAATTTATAACCTTTCTACTCGTTCGCCTTTGTTCTTCCACATTCGGTAAATCAAACGCCATATATTGGTGTCTGTCCAATTTAATTACATTGTTCGATATCAATTCCAAAAACCTTCTAATATTAGAAACGGTTTTTGTTCGAGTCGATGCCAGATGCAAAATAATTATATTTCCCCTCCTCGCAGACGATTCTGCGGTGCATATGGCGAAAACAGCAAAAATAAGCAATGAAATAAAGAGAAAAAGAGTAATTTAATTATCAAATGTTGCATCGCCTGTTTTTACAAATTATTTTATTACGTCGATGCTTATTATTTTATTTGTGGAGTCAATTAGAGAGATTTCTTCACGTACCAAAAATTAATGAAAAACCGAAGATTCTCTCCATTTTTATTAGCATTCTTTACTTCGCGGCGAAGAATTCATGAACGCGTAAACAACGTATCGAAATTTATTCGACGAGCAAAAACCTTTATTAAATTATTACATACCATTCTATAGCATTTTTGTTATTATGTTTTGATTTTTTCAAACTCGTCTCTTTCTTTTTGTTCATATGTGTTTTTCATTATTTTATTTCGTATTATTTTGTTTTATAAGAAACAACATCGGTTCATTATCTAATTTCCAAATTCACAATGGCGTCATTGACTGTTTCTGAAAACAAAAATATTGGAGCAAATTTTTCCGTGATTATTTGAAATAAATGTAACCGATGAAAAACGTGATGCATAAAAATTTTGCAGTCTTAATGTTTTTCCAAATATTTTATTATTTTATCTTGATAGCTTTGACACTCTATAATGTATAAAAAGGAGAGAGAATTGGCCAGTCTTAAATTAGTTTTTATTTTCAACTTTTCATTATGAATACAGCCTAGTTCTATTATAATTCAAACATCGAAGCGAAATCAAATTAAAAATCGAAACAACATATATATCTTAAGAAAAAAAATTGAAATTCAATCGAAAAATTATTTTGACTGAGAAGGAATTGAAGATTCTTAAGCTAAAATTACGGAATAAAAATTATAGAGATTCAAATTTTATAATAAAGATTTAATAAATATTTGGAAACTTATAGAAAAATCTAGTTACATCATTAATTTTAATTCGAAATTTTTAATAAAAATCAGTTTTATTAGTATACAACGAAAGTGCTAATAAAAACTGCAATTAAATATATTTTAAATAACATAACATTAACTATTTTAGTTAATTATTTCAAATAGCGTCGATTAAATAACATCAATTGACTTCAAAATTAAATTATTCATTTGATTAAGGATGAAACTAATTAAACAACTTTAGTGTAATAATACGATTTTATGGAAGTTTTGCACAGATATTATTTTCATGTATTAATTCATCAAGATTTATTTCATAAAATTTAAGATATGTTCATCACTAAATTTGACCTAAAACACAACAATTATATTCCATTTATTATACTCTCCCTATTTAGACGGTTTCCATACTTTAAATTCAATTAAAAAAATTAAGTTTGCTAATATCGTTTTTAATTCAGTTCACATAATTCGCACATTAAGAAGTTAGAGAGATTCATATAATACCAATAAAAATATAAGGATTATGAAACCTGTTAGGATACAGTTTATGATTCACACATTCTAATAAAATTAAAAATCATAAAAAATACGATAGTAAAATATTAATTACATCAAAAATTTTAAATACTATTTCTAGAGTTAAAATTATTTTTGGAATGATATTAAGTAAATTTATTTGAAATTATTTCAAAATATTAGTGGGATAATAAATGTTGATTAAACCAAAACTGGTACTACGGCCTGTACTGAAATGTAAACCTGAAACAACAAAACAGGAATTATAAATATTTGTATATATGTTTCATTATAATAACATGATAATCTATTTATCTCATCTGACTCAAGAAATAATCGCCCTTCTAAACAAAATAGTTGCAGCCCAAAATTCTTGCACTCTATAATGGTAACTGGCCCACGTAAAAATCTTCGGCAACAAGCAAGCTGATAACTTGACCAAGAAAGCTTGAAACTCACTTCAACTCGGCAATAGATTAACCCTTACTGATGCAGATGCTATAGCTTGGCGGAAACTCCAACTAAATAAAAAAAATATTCCAGAACTTAACTACAACCGTGTAATTTCAACCGAATCAGACTGACTTCGCGCTAAACACTATAAAGGAGTGAAAATATCTTTGGGGATGGCATAAGACGCAATAACACCTGTCCTCATTGCCTCGGTATCCAACTTTGTCCAAATTATATCTTTAATTTTTCTTCTATATTAGCTAAACTCTACAATGTAGACCTAAATCCTACAGAGCCCCAACTGCTTTACTCAGCAAAAGCCTTGGACATAGCCCAAGAGGTTTTGAGAGCCTTCACCTCAATCTGATTTTAATTCCAATTCCCGTCATAGACGATAACAATAACAATTTATTTATTCAACAAAACTTAGAAAAGAATGCATTACAAAATTATAATAAGAGGAATGAAATGTTTCTTGTCTATTTATGTTATTTATTTCCTCTCACATTGTTTTTCCCTGCACAGGATATTAAAATATTTCCTATGAATATCCTTGTACAATTGTTGAGTTACACATTAAAAAAAGACAAAATATCTTGCTACTTCTTCATTTTTGATTTTTGGACGTCTTTTATAAAGCTAGCTATCGTTTATAAATTTTTAAGAAAGCAGACTTTGAGTCATTAATAAGACAAATAAATGATGGGCATCACCTGGATTTTTCAAAGAGCGAAAATGCTTTTTCATTTGTATTAGAAAAGTCCAATCAAAAAATATAAAATAATTTTCGAAATTAATTTACCTTTTCATGTTTAAACAATTTTTTAATGTATCATTTCTAATCACAACCAAGCTCAACCAATATATCCCTTATGATGTCTTCATTTTTAAAGCTTGAAATTTCTTGGTACTTTAGAAATCAACTTAATTATTATATTTTTAGAGGTTCATTTGGAATCACACAAAAGACATCAGAAATGTTGTCTTTTAGCTTTCCAGTTTGAAAATTTTTAATGAGTTTTAAGCACACAGCCTAAAATTTGACAAGCACTTATTATTACTGGAAGTAGTATTGACTTATTCGAAAATAATATGATTTTAATAAAAAACCTAACTTGATTTTATGTAGATAAATTGTAATACTTATTATATATTTTTAATAATTTGTCTGAAATATGACATAAATTAATATCAACATTAAATACTTTATTTCGATTTAAAAAGGAATGATTGAAAAATCTAATTTGATTCAGTACTTGTTGGTTTGATTATTATTAAACATTATTTATGACAATTTATCCATAGAAAAGTGTTCCAGTATTTTTCGAATGTTGAAATTTATTTTCAATGCATTAAATTTAAAACGTATTTAAAAACATGTTTAAGTTGCTCATAGTAATTTTCTTAGATTTTCTTAAAAATAAGGTTTAAAACTATGTTTATTTAATTGATTGCCATATTAAGGTAAATATTTAAATTGAAAATTGAGTTCACACACACAATTTCCATGATTACTGAGTGCGTGTGATGCTATAACTATTTATCAAGGCATACCAAATCTTTCTTAAAAGGCATACTAAATTACTAGTAAATAATTTACTTACTTATATGTCGTGAAATAACAATTTCAAGCAAAATTTTTCAATAGAAATTAATGTTCTGTACTTGCGATTGACTTTTCTTGGGGACTATTGAAGAGTGAAACTTCAATTGAACATTTCTTTTTTTTTTTCAAAGAACCTTATTATAAAAAATTTCTCTTGTATTTAACTAACGTTTTATATTCAAATACTATTGCAATAGCAACGATACTTGA